>SJYC01069864.1:0-23029 GCA_006408675.1 Madoqua kirkii
ATTATATATATGTAGACACACACATACAACATCTTTGTGTTGATATATTTGTGTATATATATATATAGACACACACATGAATTAGTATACATATACATGAATTTATACTGGTGTTTCCATTTCTAATCTGTTACCACATGAATTATTCATTTATATGCCTCCTTCCCTGCTTATCTTTACTTTTATTTTAGTTGAAGTACAATTGGCTTACAATAGTATATTGATTTCAGGTGTTCAGCATAGTAGTTTGATATTGTTATATATTACAAAATGATCCCCACAACATGTCCAGTTACTGTCCATCACCACAAAAAGTTATTCTAATATTATTGACTGTTTCCTATGCTATATGTTATTTCCCCATGTCTTACTTATTTTATAACTGAAAGTTTGAATCTCTTAATTTCCCTCATCTATTTTTCTTATTGCCCCACCTTTCCTCCATTTCCCATATGCTACCAATTTGTTTTCTATACTTGTGGGTTTATTTCTGTTTTGTTATATTTGTTTATTTATTTTGTTCTTTAAAATCTAAATATAAGAGAAATCATACATCTGACATATTTCAGTTGAATATAATACCTCTGGACTCATCCATATTGTCACAAATGGCATGGTTTCATTCTCTTTTATAGGGTGTGTAATATTCCTGTGTGTGTGTGTGTGTACACACCGCATTTTCTTTATCTATTTTTCTGTTGATGGACAGTGAGATTGCTTCAATATCTTGGCTGTTCGAAGTAACACTGCAGTGAACAGAGTGCATGTATCTTTTTGAACTAGTTTTTTTGTTTTCCCTGAAAAAAGTAACCACAAGTGGAATTGCTGATTTTGTGGGGAATTTTATTTTTAATTATTGAGAAACTTCTGTTCTATTTCCATAGTAGCTGTACCAATTTCCATTCCTACCAACAAAGCATGAGACTTCCCCTTTCTTCACAGCCTTGCTAACGTGTTATTTGTTGTTGTTGCTGTTTTACAATAGCCATTCTGAGAGGTGTTAAGTGACATATCATTGTGATTTTAACTTGAATTTCCTTGTTGCTTAGTGATGTTGAGCATTTTCTCAGTTTTCTGTTGGTTGTCTGTATGTCTTCTTTGAAAAGATGTCTATTCAGGACCTTTGCCTTTTAACAAAATCAAGTTGTTGTTGTTTTGATGTTAAGTTGTATGAGTTCTTTGTATAGTCTGGGTATTGACACCTTATGAGATATACTGATTGCAAGTAACTTCTCTCATTCAGTTAGCTAGATTTTCATTTTATTGATCATTTCCTTTTCTATGCATAAGCTTTTTAGTTTGATGTGGCCCCACTGTTTATTTTTGCTTTTATTTTCTTTGTCTAGGAGATAGATCCAAAAAAAAATATTGCTAAGACTGATGTCAAAGAGCATACTGCCTATGTAGTTTTTCAAAAATTTTATGTTTTCAGGTCTTACATTTTGGGCTTTACCATTTTGAATTTATTTTTATATATGGTATGAGAGAGAAGCCCCGTTTGATTCTTTCACGTGTAGTTTCTAGTTTTCTCAACATCATTTATTGAAGAGGCTGCCTTTTGTCCATTGTATTTCTTGCTGCCTTTGTTGTAGGTTAATTGCCCTCAAAGTGTGGGTTCATTTCTGGGCTTTCTGTTCTGTTCCATTAATCTGTGTGTCTGTTTTTGTGTCAGTATTATAGTCCTCAGAAAACTGTAGCTTTGTAGTATAGTTTGAAATCAGGGACCATGGTACCCCTAGCTTTGTTATTCTTTCTCAATATTGTTTTGGGCTACCCATGGCCTTTTTGTGGTTCCATAAAATTTTTTAAGAATTATTTTTTCTAGTTCTGTGAGAAATGTCATTGTTATTTTGATAGGGAATGCACTGAATGCATAGATTGCCCTGGGTTGTATGGTCATTCTAATAATATTAATTCTTTTAATCCATGAACACAGTATATCTTTCTCCCTGCTAGTGAAGCCTTCCATTTTTCCCATCAGTATCATATAATAGTTTTCTGAGTACAATTGTTATATCTTCTTGTTGGTTTTATCCCTTGATCATTCCTTCCTTGACTCTTGTTATACTCTTGTTTTAAAGTGTTTTGCCTTTTGTAAGTATTGCTACCCCAGCTTTGTTTTTGTTTCCATTTTCATGGAATACTTTTCCCATTCCCTCACTTTCAGCCTGTGTGTGTCTTTAGGGCTGAAGTGATTCTCTTGTAGGCAGTATATAGATGGGTCTTTTATTGTTTTTGGTCTATTCCAGCACTCCATGCTTTTTTCTTGGAGCATTTAGGCCATTTATGTTTAAAGTGGTTATTGATAGGTATGTACTTATTGCCGTTTTTATTGTTTGTAGGGTTTTTAAAATAGTTTTTTCTTTGTTCTATTCTTCTTTTGCTCTGTCCCCTATACATTTGATAACTGGATTATGTTATATTGGAATTCTTTTATTTTTTCTGTGTGTGAATTCATTATAGATTTTTGTTTGTGTTCACCATGAGGTTTATATACAATAGCATTTATAGAAAGTGAAAGTGAAGTCTCTCAGTCCTGTCCGACTCTTTGCGACCCCATGGACTGTAGCCTACCAGGCTTCTCTGTCCATGGGATTTTCCAGGCAATAGTACTGGAGTGGGTTGCCATTTCCTTCTCCAGGGATCGAACCTGGGTCTCCTTAATTGTAGACAGGTGCTTTATCATCTGAGCCACCACGGAAGTCCAATAGCATTTATAACTATATATTATTATTTTAAGTTGTTAATTTCATAAGTTCAAACACATTCTTAAAACTTTGAATTTTTACTTTCATACTGTACTTAATGTTTTTGACATAATTTGCATCTCTTTCTTTTGCATGTCCCAAATGCAAGGGATTCTGGGATCCATAATTAAGTACTTATTGTGGATATAGATGATTTATAAATGATTATATTACTTTTGTTCTTTATCTCTCCTATTAGCTTTATAAGTGGTTGATTTACTATCTTTACTATATATTTATGAGTCAGAGTTTTCCTTTTATAATTTTAAAATTTGTAATTGTGATCATTTTTCCCCTTTATGGAAGTCCTTTTAACATTTCTTCTAAAGTTGATTAGTGGTACTGAGCTCTTTTTGCTTTTGTTTGTCTAGAAAACTCTATCTTCCCTTCAAATCTGAGTGATAGTCTTGCCAGTTAGGTTGGTTAAATTGATTATGCATCTCATTCTTGAAGTGGCCTTATGTGGATTCCTGCAGAGCTTAGTATCACACTCCCCTCTAGTCAGGAGAGTTATATGCCCTAGGAGTGCCCTCATGCTGGCTGCTTGGGCTGTTCTGTTGTGGGGCTGATAATTGTATGTAAACTGATAGGCAGCTAACTGCCAGATGCTGCCTCATATGGTGGCTGCTGGCCAGAAGGTGGTTAAGGCTGGGTTACAGGTCAGCTGACAGTGGGGCCTAGGGATCCAGGGCTAGTTCTGGTCCACACTTGGGCAAGCCTGGATCCTAAAGTAGCTGGCTGCAGGCCTTGTGGGTAGCTGTGCTAGTTGCTATTTTAAATGGTCCTTTGTTGTCATTGTGCTCCAGCTAGAAACTTTACAACTAGACATTTACCTTGTATGGATGATAGTGTCACAGAAAGTGAGTTTAAGTTAAGAGAGATCGTGGTTCCAGTCTATAATAGTGTAGGAAGTACTGGAATGAGTGATGGAATGTGGGTGTATGTGGGAAGGTGGTGCTTCCCAGGAAGACTTCCAGGAAGTCTTCAGGAATAGAGTAACTTATATGTGCTTGAAGGCTAGAGTTTAAACCCTGTCTCTTAGGTTCCTTCCAATTTTATTTCAAGTTTCTAGATTTTTAAAACTGTAATGTGAGAACATTCCCTCACACATCATTGGTGAGTGACCAGTGTTCACCAAAGTGGCACAATATACTCCTTGTTCTCAGATCAGTTTCTCAGTTTCATAGGACGGGCCTGAGAATTTAATTAGGCAGGAAATGTGTGATGTATTTTGGCAACTGGAAACAGCTTTTTAAATTCTAAGAGGAGAAAGAGAGCTGCAGATTCTTGACCCTCATCCCTAGGTGATAGTGTCCTCACCTCCAACTGCTCTTTTACCTCCAGTCTGAGTTTTACAGGCTTCCTTTATGTATTATCAATACTACATGATCCAGTCTGCTGTTTTGTGACTCCATGGATGTGGAACTGTGAATAGAGAAGGCAGACTCTACAGTTATATGTGGATTTTCAACTTAATGGGAATGAGGGTTAGTTTCCCTAGCAAGTTCATTGTTCAAAGGTCAACTGTAATTCTTTCAAAATCTTTCCCCAAAGTTCTACTAGAGTATTTATTTTTTAAGTGGAAGGACATATAGAACAGTAATTTCTGCTTCTTAATTTTTTGCCTGAAGCTGATGATATTTTTGTGCTATGCCAAGAGTAATATTCTGTCTACTTGTAGTTTCTCCACTTGTCAGTCCTATTTGCATACTGCTCAGATTTATTTGCTGAGATAAAACTGGCATTTGTGAACCAAATGATGAAACAGTTAAGAACTTAGTTATATTATTGTATATAACCTCAACTTCCCTAGGTGTTTTCTGGTGAGGTAGTTCTAAATGATCATGAACCTGTACTGAAAATAGCAGGTGTCTGAACTCTCATAGGTCATTATTTTGCTTTTATGTGAAATCATCTTTAAATTTTTCAAGGAACAAGAGTTGGGAAAGGGAACTCATAAGACGGGGAGGAAAAGAACTGTGTATGTCAGAGCAGCAGTATGAACTGTCCAAATCCATGAATTATCAGAAAGATGCCAAAAAATCACCCTATTTTGCTATACTGGAGGATTCGCTAATTTATTTTAAGATCTTAGTTGATAATAATGAAATTTTCTAATCACAAACAGCTGTCTAATGCAGAACTAACCAAGGTAATGAAAGGCACTCTGATTTAAATATATTGTTTCCAAAAGCACTGAGACACCTTGGGGTGTAGTGCTCCTATGAGGAGATATCGTAGGGTAGTGCAGATTATTTTAAATATTCAAGAGGAACACAGTGATACTAAACATCTGTGCAAGTTATTAGTTCTAGGATAGTTCATTTTCAGCCTCAAATTCTGCTATATTCCTTTTGATTAGGTCATATCTTTGTGAAGTTGGGTTTTGGTGAGATTACTGTGATTGATGTAAAACAAGTACCAGTGATAACCAGTAGGAAGTGAGAGTGAGTTTTCAACCTCTGAGGAGTTGGGTAGTAACCTGTAGGCACACACATCTCAGTTGTAAGTAACTGTCCTAAGGATAAAATAAAAAATTTCATTTTATGTGAATTATTGTTCCAATTGGCTATTAAGTGGTTGAGACATAAACAGCTGTTTGGATATAACAGAATGCTTATATTTTCTCCTGGCCTAAGAATGTCATGAAGGCACTAAGGGTGGTGGCTCAGAGGGTAAAGACTCTACACTCAGTACAGGAGACCTGGGCTTGATCCCTTTGTCAGGAAGATCCTCTGGAGAAGAGAATGGCAACCTACTCCAGTATTCTTGCCTGGAGAATTCCATGGACACAGGAGCCTGGTGGGCTACAGTCCATGGGCTCACAAAGAGATGGACATGACTGAGCAACTAACAATTACAAGGTTCAGTCAGTTCAGTTCAATCGCTCAGTCATGACCAGCTCTTTGTGACCCCATGAATCCTAGCACGCCAGGCCTCCCTGTCAATCACCAACTCCCGGAGTTCACTCAGACTCACATCCATCAAGTCACTATGCCATTCAACCATCTCATCCTCTGTTGTCCCCTTCTCCTCCTGCCCCCAGTCCCTCCCAGCATCAGAGTCTTTTCTAATGAGTCAACTCTTCGCATGAGGTGACCAAAGTACTGAAGTTTCAGCTTTAGCATCATTCCTTCCAAAGAAATCCCAGGGCTAATCTCCTTCAGAATGGACTGGTTGGATCTCCTTGCATTCCAAGGGACTCTCAAGAGTCTTCTCCAACACTACAGTTCAAAAGCATCAATAATTCGGTGCTCAGCCTTCTTCACAGTCCAACTCTCACATCCATATATGACTACTGGAAAAACCATAGCCTTGACTAGACGGACCTTAGTCGGCAAAGTAATGTCTCTGCTTTTGAATATGCTATCTAGGTTGGTCATAACTTTTCTTCAAGGAGTAAGCGTTTTTTATTTCATGGCTGCAATCACCATCTGAAGTGATTTTGGAGCCCTCAAAAATAAAGTCTGACATTGTTTCTACTATTTCCCCATCTATTTCCCATGAACTGATGGGACCAGATGCCATGATCTTCGTTTTCTGAATGTTGAGCTTTGAGCCAACTTTTTCACTCTCCTCTTTCACTTTCATCAAGAGGCTTTTTAGTTCCTCTTCACTTTCTGCAATAAGGGTGTCATCTGCATATCTGAGGTTATTGATATTTCTCCTGGCAGTCTTGATTCCGGCTTGTGTTTCTTCCATTCCAGCGTTTCTCATGATGTACTCTGCATAGAAGTTAAATAAGCAGAGTGACAATATACAGCCTTGACGTACTCCTTTTCCTATTTGGAACCAGCCTGTTGTTCCATGTCCAGTTCTAACTGTTGCTTCCTGACCTGTGTACAGACTTCTCAAGAGGCAGGTTAGGTGGTCTGATATTCCCATCTCTGAGAATTTTCCACAGTTTATTGTGATCCACACAGTCAAAGGCTTTGGCATAGTCAATAAAGCAGAAATAGATGTTTTTCTGGAACTCTCTTGCTTTTTCCATGATCCAGTGGATGTTGGCAATATGATCTCTGGTTCCTCTGCCTTTTCTAAAACCAGCTTGAACATCAGGGAGTTCACGGTTCACGTATTGCTAAAGCCTACACAGTCAAAGGGTTTGGCATAGTCAATAAAGGAGAAATAGATGTTTTTCTGGAACTCTCTTGCTTTTTCCATGATCCAGTGGATGTTGGCAATTTGATCTCTGGTTCCTCTGCCTTTTCTAAAACCAGCTTGAACATCAGGGAGTTCACGGTTCACGTATTGCTGAAGCCTGGCTTGGAGAATTTTGAGCATTACTTTACTAGCATGTGAGATGAGTACAATTGTGCGGTAGTTTGAGCATTCTTTTGCATTGCCTTTCTTTGGAATTGGAATGAAAACTGATTTTTTCCAGTCCTGTCTGGTTAGAACTAAAATTCGAGCATTGTTGCTGACGCAGTAGCATCAGTGTCTTTACACAGCTTTGTTTCCTCCCTTAAAAGTTTATTGGGACTAAATGACTGGCTCCTTCCAGTCTCCGTTCTGATTAGGAGTCAGCAAGTTGGATTCTACTGGCAATGTTCCTTGTCAGTTTCTCACTGTCTTGCATAGCTGATAGCAGCAAAGCCGGGGTCCAGTCTAGTGGTGGAATTTGTGAGGCTTAAATAGCTAAAAACGCACACTTGTGTTGGGAGAAAAACAGTCGCCATAGGCTACTGCAGTATTTTTTAGCAAACGCATTTTTCTAAGGAGCAAAGCATTCTCGGCGCTCCACCCTCCAACCCGTGTCTCAGTATTCTTCCACTCTCTGAATTTGTGCTTTAGAGCTGAGAACAAATCAGGGTCCCAAAGTCTCTGCTAACCAGACACTGAATGTACTTATTAGCTAGAGCCTGGAGTACTCGGGTTAGAGAGAACGTTTGTCCTCCGTTTAAAGCAGTATTTTTTAGCAAACGCATTTTTCTAAGGAGCAAAGCATTCTCGGCGCTCCACCCTCCAACCCGTGTCTCAGTATTCTTCCACTCTCTGAATTTGTGCTTTAGAGCTGAGAACAAATCAGGGTCTCAAAGTCTCTGCTAACCAGACACTAAATGTACTTATTAGCTAGAGCCTGGAGTACTCGGGTTAGAGAGAACGTTTGTCCTCCGTTTAAGATACTCATTCTCCACCATAGGGAGCTCTGACTCTAACCGACCTAAATGTATATATAGTCATTCATTGGGTTGGGTGAAGGCAGGACGGAGGAAGCCCACCGTTTAACAATCTGGACAGCTATAGGAGCAGGCCACTCGCAACAGCTGACCCAGCGACGACTGCAGAGCCACCGGCAGCCTCGGAACCAGATCTGCCCTGCCATCCCGCCACCGCTCTCGGTGACCAGAGCCGCAGCGAGGCACGCGGCAGACCGCGCTGGGGCCCACCCCGCCTGACCGCAGGGCAAACCCAAGCAAGGAGGCGCTGCGCAGCCCGAGGTGTCAGAAAGGCCACCCAGTGGCGGCGGTGGCGCTGACTCAGCGAGGCCAAGCCGCCAGTCTCGGACAGCCGCAGCGGCCCCTCGCCCGCACGGCGGGGCGCGAAGCCACCCCCGCCTCCGGCCCCACCCGGCCGCGCCGGAGGCCGCGCGGCGTCACAGAGCGCATGCGTGCCGCAGGGGATGCCGGGAGCGCGCAGTGGCGGCAGCAGCGACGACGGCAGTAACAGCGGCGGCTCCAGCGGGGACGAGAACGGGGCGGTGACCGTGTGGGAGGTGGTCTCACTCTTGGGGAAGCTACTGGGCACCGTCGCCGCGCTGAAGGTGGTTTTGTACCTGCTCCGGGTGTGCTTAGCGATGGCCTGGAAATCCGGCGGCGCCAGCCACTCGGAGCTAATCCACAACCTCCGCAGTAAGTGCCACCCCCGCCCGGTGTGGGGCAACTGGGGAAGGCCAGGCCTGGTCTGGGTCCCCTGGGGCCGCCCGGGACGTTCTGTCTATTCCCCGTGCCTGCTGGAGGGCTTCGGCGCACGGTTGCACCCGCGGTCCCGAGCAGCGAGCGCTGGCGATTGCCTCCCCCGGGACCTGTCACTCATCGGCGATGTGGACTAGAATCAGAGAAGGAGCCCGGGGCCGCTGCTCGTGGGGCGGGGGCAGGCATCTCCCCGCGGGGCTGGGGGCTGGGGGCGCACAGGTAGTGGGGCTGTCACTCGAGTCCGTCGCCTCTCAGTTCAGGTCCAGCGGGCGAGGGGCGCGCCCTGGGGTGGAGCGGGGGGAGTGGGATATTGGCTAGACCTCCAAGAGACTGGAGCTGGAGCTGGAGCTGGGAGGACTCCGCCCTCGACCCTCGCGTCCTCCCACCTACTCTTCCCGTCCTAAATCAATCTAGCTGCACGCTTTCTCGCCTATTCTGCCTTCCCCCACCCCCCGCCCTCCGTTTTTTCCCCTGGCGGGAGATGCCACCGTCTGATACTGGCGAGGGGAGGGAGAGGAAGATGAGAGTTGCTGTCACTGCGGATGCTGGGAGAAATTTCTGGGACGGCTGTCCAGTGGAAAGCTTCGTAGGGAGCTGAGGGAGAAAGGAGGAAGGATGCTCTTCTTGAGAGACTGGTGTTTCAGGAGCCTTCAGAGGTCCTGGATATCCAGCGAACGATTGTGTTCTTCGGGCCGTTTTCACTTTTATCAGGGCCATCGTATGCTTTAAAAGCTGTGTATGGAAGTTTTCTTTACACCGTTCTCTTTAGTTATTGTATTCCTTCCTCTGATGATAATTTTAGGGTGGGATGAGTGCTGTGTCACTTTCTTTTTTTAAATTGAACTATAGTGTCGCCGTCTGGTCGGGAGACCAGAACCGCAGTCTATAGTACTCTCTCTCTGGTCAGAATTTATAGCACTCTTCTTTGCCATTGCCTCTGCAAATAATCGCAAGCCTGCCACGTGCTATTTTTAATTGTTATAGGTTGTTTAGCTTTCCGCGTGTTATGTTTCCGAATTCGATTTGTAACCTCCTTGAGGGCTGGGGCTTTTTTTTTTTTTTTTTTAGTGTCTTTGAATCCCCTCATCTTAATAATCATTGCTTTTTTGAAAAATAAATGCCAGTTAAGTATATATTATATGCTTAGATCTAGGCTAGGAATACTAAGATTAGTAAGAGAATAAGTAACATTGGCTGGCACATGGTTAGTACTTAATGTTAGTCATTTTTTTTTAAACACAGTGTTCCAAAGTTGGAGATTGTGTCCTTCAGTTCAGTTCAGTAGCTTAGTCGTGTCCGACTCTTTGTGACCCCATGAATCGCAGCACACCATTTTTTTTTTTTTTTTTAGTGTCTTTGAATCCCCTCATCTTAATAATCATTGCTTTTTTGAAAAATAAATGCCAGTTAAGTATATATTATATGCTTAGATCTAGGCTAGGAATACTAAGATTAGTAAGAGAATAAGTAACATTGGCTGGCACATGGTTAGTACTTAATGTTAGTCATTTTTTTTTAAACACAGTGTTCCAAAGTTGGAGATTGTGTCCTTCAGTTCAGTTCAGTAGCTTAGTCGTGTCCGACTCTTTGTGACCCCATGAATCGCAGCACACCAGGCCTCCCTGTCCATCACCAACTCCTTAGTGTTTAGTAAAGAATGTTTGAGGAGAATACGGCATCCCACTCCAGTATTCTTGCCCTCCAGAGAATCCCGTGGCCAGAGGAGCCTGATAGGCTACAGTCCACGGGAGTCGAAGAGTCTAGACATGACTGAAGCAACTTAGCTGTGTGTGTGTGTGTGTGTGTGTATATATATATATATGTTCAAAGAATGTTTAGGTTTAAAAGCTCTAACATTGCTAGTTTTCACTTTATGGAAGGATACTTGATTGGAAATGGAAATTTATGTGCAGTGTCAGTGTTAAGAGTGATTTAGGTTCTCATAGACTCGAAGTTCAATATCTTGTAAATATTTTAATAAAACTTCTTAAAATTATCTAATGCCTACACACCTGAAACATTCTGTACTTGAATTGTGATTAAGTAATTTTCCACCAGAAGGTTATCTCAGTAGACTCTTGGCTGTGGCAGAAATTTGTAATCAATCAGGCTCTTGAAGACGCTCCTTTTTGGGCCAAATTTGTAGTAAGCCAAAACTAGATCTTTTCCCAGTGGTTTTGTAATCATTTTAATGTATTGCATTAAATGTATTCTTAGCTGAAATTTCTAAGGATGTTTTCCTATCAGAAAATTAAATGAGAAATATTTAACATACTTAGTTGATACTTAGTTTTATACTAGTTCTATGATTAGTAAGAGGAAATAGCATAGGCAGATTGTTTAGCCTTTTTTATAACCTTTTGCAACTTTAGTTTCAACTTCTTGCTGAATTAATTTGAGCCAATAGATTTCATATTTATTTAATAGTTCACTAATAGCACTAGTATTTGCTCACATAAAAATTTCAGTTGGCACACACTGAAAATTTCTCACTCTTTCCTGGTAATTGCACCACTGTGTATTCTTCCTCACTTAAAGGCTTCTAACTGAATCTGTAGAAAAAGATTAAAATGTGATAATGCTGATACTGAAGTGAATATGGATCTGCAAATTGGAAGAGGAAGCAAATTAGTTTTCTTTTTTTTAATCAAATAAGGTTCATGATTGGTTTCATTTTAATATTTATATTAATTTTATTGAAAATGCCTACTGAGATGTTTCTTCTACAAGACATGATAGAAGTATGATTTCACAGTTGATATTTATAGATTATTTTAGATTGTAATGATACATTCATAATATCTCATAGCTTATGTTTGTATTGATAACTGCTCTTAAGTTACTGCCAACCGTGGCCTAAAACTTGAGCATGCCTCAAAATCTGCTGGATCACCTGGAGAGCTCGTTAAAAAAAATTAAGACCAATTGCTGGGGCTCAAGAATTCACATTTCCAACAAGTTCCTAAGTAACATACTGTTGCTGGTCTGGGGACCACACTTTGAGAATCACTGACATAGAGAACTGAAAATTACAAGACTAAACCCTGCCAGTGTTTCAGTTGAATCATTTTTATACTTTGAAATAAAAATTTAGGAAAAAAATCTGAGGCAGACCTGCCCAACAGAGCTGCCTGTCATGTCAGTATCTGTGCTGTTCAGTACAGTAGCCAGTAGCTACATGGGGCATTGAGCATTCGAAATGTGCTGTGTACAACTGAAGAACTGGATTTTGTGTTATTTAAATTAACTTTGACACCATATGTTGGACATCACAGGTCTTTAGAAATGGAAAATAGATATTTTATGGCTATAGACTGATAGCGTGCTCATGAAATGCTAATTCAAAACAACTGAGAGCCTGTTTAATCCAGGGAATGTGACAATTAATGTTTACATTAGGGTTTAGTTTCTACTTTTATTGGGATAATTTTATGCCATGGTGAAAGGAAAAGAAGGGGGCAGGAGTGGATGAGCTTGAGAGAGGCTGTCTGCTAGAGCAAGGATGTCCAAACCAGGATGTTTGTGAAAGATTAACTCTGACTAGACTTCAAATTCTGTATTGGTCACTGAAAACAATGCTAATAATTGTTCTTTTACGTATTTTGTTGTTGTTGTTGTTAAAAAAAATTCAGTCCACTACCCTAACACACCAGGGATTTCTAACTATATTTCCTTTGCAACTTTGAGTATGCCATTTGCATGCAAGTGTATGTATAATCTGTGGAAACAGTCAGCTGACATTTGACTGTCTTCTGTGTGCCAGACACTGGGGATACAGCAATGAGAAGCAAACATCTATTCTGTCTTGAAGCTTACTTCTTGTGGGAGCAGACAAATAAAATATATGTCACATGATAAGTGGCAAAGTAGGGAAAGAAGACAGGGAGTATGGGCTGGTAGGTTTGCAGTTGTAGGGGAGAAGCCTCACTAAGGTGTCATTTGAGTAAAGATTTGATGAAGAAGAAATTCAAGCCATGCAGATAGAGCTGGGGAACAGGCATACTAGACAGAGAAAATAGAATATGCTAGATTTGGACTTGGGGTGTAGGAGAAAGACTGGAGTCAAGGCTATGACACAAGGTTTTAGACCTGGGCAATGGGAACGATTTACCATTTTCTGAATTGGAAATAATGAGTGAGCTGCAGGGATTTGGGGATGGGGTGTGCTAGGAAGTGTGGGAGAGCAGGAGTTTATCTGGGGAAATGTTTGGTTTGAGTTGCTTAATAAGGTGAAGACCCTTAGTAGGCATTTAAATTTTTTAAAATTTTTAGTTTTTGTAGCCTTCTTTATTTCTACAAATAAATTGAAATCATCTTGTTCTGTTTGGAGTGTCATTTCTTATCCACTAACAGCATAACTGGTGGAAAAGAGAATATTAGTTTTATCATGTGCATTCATGGGCTAAGTGTAACAGGTAATAAAATTCTAAGTGATGTTCTTTTAGAAATTTGGGCCTCACTTAGAATCCAAAAAATACTTCCTCGTTTTAACTTATGTCAGTCTTATGGTTACATCCTGGTAAGTAAACTTACAGTGTATTGACTAAAATTTAATAGACAAACTTTTGAGGAAGAATTTTAATATCAGTGTGTCTATTTAAATTTAACTAAAATTAAAAATTCAGCTCCTCAGTCATAACAACTACATTTCAAGAGCTCAGTAGCCGTATAAGGTTAGTGGCTAGACTGAACAGTGCAGATGTAGAACATTTCTATCATCATAAGAGTTCTTTGGAGCAGCACTAGATCCAGGTGATAGATTATGTTACATTCTATCCAATGTGATCTTAGTTCTGTTGTGCTGTTCCACATATTTTTATCAGTATTGCACTTAGTTAAGACCAACACGCTTTAAGCGTAGCGGTGAAATACTGGAGATTTTCAGACAAGTGTGGTCAAGATGACAAGTGCACCAGCATCTTATATGATGATTTGATGAAATGGAGGTGATTTGGTTTAGCAATGAAAAAGCTAAAGAGACCAGTAGTGTTTATTTTAAAATTAATTTTTATTGGAATAGCTTTACAATGTTGTGTTAATTTGCTACCGGGCAACAAAGTGAATAGTTGTACATATATTCGATTTCCTTCCCATTTAGGTCATCATAGAGCATTGATTAAAGTTCCTTGTGCTATACAGTCGATTCTTGTTACCTGTTTTATACGTAGTAGTGTGTATATGTCAATCCCAATCTCATCCCCTACTCCCTAGTAGTGTTTACATATTTGAAGGAAATCATGTAGTGAAGGGTCAAACCAGGACAGATGGGAGGCAGATTTTAACTCATTATAAGGAAGTATTCACAAAGCAATCCTAACAAAGATTCAGCTTTGAAAAACTGTTTTCTGCCACGGGATATGTTGAAGCAAAGAATAATCGACCATTTCATTGTAATCGATATTGTGGAAGAGATTTGTCCTCAGCTTTCACTATATAGTAGACCTCTGAGGACCCTTCCAAATCCAAGATTCCATCATTTTAATCACTTCATGGCTTGCATGAAATCACATGTGGGGAGTGTGTGTGTGTGTCTGTGTGTTATAGGAGAGAGCTAGAGAAGTTAACATTTGGTTACCTATATTTTAGTTTTGCACGACATTTTACTTTGTCAGAAATGTAAGGAGTCCAAGGAACATGCTCTTTTGAGAAGTAGTGTCAGAACAGATAACTGTGAATCCATTAAGAATGACAATGATTTAGAGAAAGATGTATTTTTAATAATCTCTGATATTTAGATGATATGCTTTACATAACTTGGTATCACTTAAAATTTTTCTTTGATTATGGTTTATTATGTAATTTAAAATTAGTGCTTTCAGACTTTCTGTATGGAGAATATCTCAGGTTCTACTTACCTCCTTTAAATGCCTAATCGTTCTAGATGAGAAGTAAAAGGAAACCATTTTGTTGATTTCTTTCTGTTCTCCGTGGCATTTTGTTAGTGGGGAAGAAATAGAGAGTAGTTGATTAACAAATGCTCAAGTCATAAAACTAATACAATCATCTAATAGTTCTTTTTTTGAGATTTAACTCTGTAACAAGTTACAGAAACTTAGTTTCTGTATGACTTGAAGTCCATTTGTAGCCTGTTTCTTATCTGTGTTTTCAGTGCTTCATACCAGCACAGGATCTTTTTTTTTCCCGTCTCTGCCAGGATTGCTTCCAATTTTTTTTTCTCCCAGATCAGAAATCTTGTAATAGTTATTGATTCTTTCAGATTGTCCTGAGATTAACTCAGTATTTATTACAAATGCCTTTCACGGTCAACCCTTTCACCGTGTTTTCATTGATTGTACCCTAGCCTAGGCTCTTAGCTCTTACTTGGAGTGATATGCCTCCAGGCATCTGGTTGGTCCTCACACTTTGAATTTCTGGCCCCTCAGGTTCATGCTACGCCTTGCACTGATCGTCTTAGTATACTGCTGTCTGTTTTGTCACTGTTCTGCCAAGATTTCTGTTGCTCCCTGCACCAGTTGGAGATGCCTCTCGCTTAGCTTTCAGGCCTTTTAGGGGTCTGCTACAGCCTGTTCCCGTGCTCCCACTCCGATCCTGCTGTTCAGGCTGATCTCATTTTACACATACAAAGTTTGTCTCCTGTAACAATCAGAGTATGAACAAGCAATTCAGAGTTAATATGATAGTCTTATGGTCTTGGAGACCTGGGCTCCTTTTTTCTTGTTGTGACCCCTAGTCTTTGCCTTGTCTACAAAGTTGAAGTTAATTTACCCCCATTATTTCCATATTCCAGCTGGTGGGAGGAAAAGTGGGAAAGGAGAAAACCCACATTCCTTTTAATGTCATACATAATTTCTTCCTATGTTCTTATTGGCAAGAACTTAATTGTAAGGCTACATTTAACTAGAGAGAAGCTAGATAATACCCCCAATTCTACCACCTTGAAAGAAACAGAGACCCTGCCACATCTTACATCTTGCTCACTGGAGCCTCTAGTGAACACTTTTAATTGCGTTTTTGGGTCTTCTGGTGATTGTCTTCATGTCTCTAAATAATATGCTTGAACTGCTATTTCTTTATCAGCTTTAGACATCATCTACTGACTTCCTGTCAAGATGGATGAGTATTTACACTCTTTTAACTTACTCTCTTCCCCACATACAGTTATATTGTAATTTCTGCTTCCTCTTTTGTGGTTACCTTTGTAACTTTAAGTAATATACTTTAACCTCAATTTTTTGTTCTATAATTTATAAACTGACACTATACTTTAACCCTTCCACTTTGTAAAAAAGGGTGCTTATTTTTCAACTTACTGGTGGCTATTTTACATTGTCAAAGTTGATAACATTTCATTTGGTTCTGAGCGGTAAGTCATCTGTATTCTGTTAATTTTTAAGTGTTGAAAATTAATAACTGTCATCACAAACATTAATGACTGGGTCAGTGCTTCTCTGAGCTGCTAGTACATGATGAGTGTATTCTCTGCCCTTTTTTTCTAATATCACAGACCCCTCTACTGTTGAGGAGGAGCAGTTTTCCTGTTTTTTTGCTGTCTGGCTAGTGAGACCTTAGTTCCCTGACCAGAGACTGAAGTGACAAAAGTGCTGAGTGCTGACCTCTGAACTTCAGGGAATTTAGGTTTTTCCTTCTTTTACACTTTTATCAGTTTCTTGAAATCATGCCATAGTTTATAGTTCTTATATAAATTATAACTCTTATATAGGGTTTTTGTCCTCTTCCTGGAATTTATTTCCCTTTTCACCCTTCCCTATTCCTCAAGTTGAGAAGAGAAACAAATACCTTCTTAACATGGGTCTAATTTTTTCAAGTTTTTTTGTTGGTTTGTTTATAGCTTGGATTCTATTGCATTCTTTCTGGATTCTGCTAACTTCTTATTCAGATCAACATTAACCATTGTTATAATTATTTAATTAGGGCCCTTGATCCTTAGGGTGCAGGAAAATTGAGCATGAGTTGTTCTGAAGCTATTCACTAATTCAGAAAGCCTAATAATAATAGCATGTTTACTTATAATTAGGCTGTACAAATGAAGTGAAACATTACTTTGCTGTTTGCTAGAAATATTGCAGAGCACTGGCAGTTGTGTATGTCAGACTGTCAAAAATGGGAAAGTGATTTAATAGCTTTGTAACTGTAGCTTGCCTTAAGCATCTTTCAAAGTAGGGAATCCTGGGAAAAATCAAATAATAACCTTGGAGTGGAAATTTTAGAAATCACCTAATTATAGTCTAAGAAGTCTTTATCCTGAGCCTTATGCGTTCAGCTTCTTAATAAATGACTGGTGACATACTTTTAAAACCTGTTAGTTTTTTGGTGTGTGTGAATTCTATATCCCTCTATAGATTAAGAAACCCACCAAAGAAATCAGGTAAGTTTGATAGATGTATGTTATCTAGCTTAAGGGAAGTAATCGCTTGAATATACTTGATTTTTAGAATGTGCTGGCAGCAGTGTGTTTGATTTTATATATCACAAATGTTCATTTAGAGAAGAATGTGTGGATATAATGGTAACTGAAAGTGTTGAGTGAGGCTGCTTAACCCGAGAAAGATTAAAATGTGAAATGATCATGATTTGTTTAAATGTGTAAAAAGTGTTGGTTGGATAGAAAATTCATTATATTCTGAGTGACTTTAGAGAGTAGCACTAAGGGTTTATGTAAGTGAGATATAAAGAGGGCGATTTCCTCTTAATATAGGGAAGTATTCTGATAATTGGGCTTCCCTTGTGGCTCAGCTGGTAAAGAATCTGCCTGCAATGCTGGAGACCTAGATTCGATCCCTGGGTTGGGAAGATCCCCTGGAGTAGGGAAAGGCTACCCACTCCAGTATTCTGGCCTGGAGAATTCCATGGACTGTATAGTCTACGGGGTTGCAGAGTTGGGCACAACTGAGCAACTTTCACAGTTCACACAATTCTGATAATTAATGTAGTCTAAATGCTAAATGGCTGTTCCACATTGTACAGCTCTTCAAGTAGAGGTCATAGTACCAATTTATGAAAAAGTTAGACTTGATGACCCTTCTGACCTTGAGATTCTATGAATTTGTGTAAGCCACTAAGCTGTTTGAATATGGTAGTAGCAGTACAGTGAGGTGGTCAGCAGGAATCTGACATCTCAGCTTCAGTGGCCCTACCCCTCGCTTGCTCTGTGATCTGGAACAACTTAGTCTTTCAGTGCTCAGTCTTATTATCTATAAGATGGAGGAATAATGGTGCTTACTTTATAGGATTGTCAGATATAACATAAGATTGCTTCATAAGCTAGCAATCTTAAGTTCATATCTCAAAAGAGATAGAGTGTGTAATGTGCTTAGGGTTTTTTCTGGCATGTGGTAAATATTCAGTAAATGATACCTCTCTTATTACTACTCTGCTTTTAAAACTTTTTAAAAAATGCTTTAACTGTTTTAGTAGCCTTTAGGTAGCTACTACTTTAGATAGCTTGCCTGAGCTTATTTATGTAGAAACAGTACTTTCTATTTGGGTTAACGAATCCAAATTTGTAATATTTTTAGTTGGAAAATGATTTGTATCTTTACCAGTCTATGACTATTGAAATGTTTCTCTAGTTGGTATGCCTTATTTGCTAGTTTTTAAAACATTATTTTGTTTTTTGGGAAGTGTGTATTTATATGTTTTATAGTGTCCTCAAACCACCTTTTCTTATACTTAGTACTTCTTATATTAGTATTTCTTTCTAATACTGTCTGGTCAGTCAGTATTAAGTGGTATCCTTTGATTCCTCAAAACAGTCAATGCTCTAATTCTGCTTTTCCCCTTTTTTCCTTTTCCCATTGTTTTTAGTTGCATCGTTTCTACTTTGTCAGAACATGTAACATTTAAGTCTTATTACTCCACCAGTGTCTTTTTGATTTTTTTTGCTGCACTGCGTTTTCGTTGCTTTGTGGGGGCTTTCCCTAGTTGCAGTGAGTGGGCACTGCTGTTCGTTGCAGTGCATGCGTTTCTCATTGCGGCGGCTTCTCTTTGTTTTTTTAAACAGCTTTTGGTCTTTTTTTAAAAAAATCATTTATTGAGTTTTGGCTGTGCTGGGTCTCCGTTGCTGCGCAGGCTTTTCTCTAGCTGCGGTGGGCAGGGGCTACACTCTGGCTGCAGTAGCAGGCTTCTCGTTGCGGTGGCTTCCCTTGTGGAGTACGGGCTCTACAGCGTGCGGGCTTCAGTCGTGGCGGCACGTGGACTCAGGAGTTGCAGTTCCTGGGCTCTAGAGCCACGGGCTCAGCAGTTGTGGCCCATGAGCTTAATCGCTCTGTAGCATGTGGACTCTTCCTGGAACAGTGATCAAACCCATGTCCCCTGCATTGGCAGGTGGACTCCCGTCCCCTGTGCCACCAGGGAGGTCCTCCACTAGTGTCTTTACCCTTCTAGTTTTTTTTTTTTTTTTTTAAAGCTAAAACCAGATTTTATTCAATAACAATTGCAATAGAGGAAAAGAGCCATCAGTATAAAACTGGTCCCAGTTATCAGTACAGCATGAGTGAGTGGGGATTTTATAGTCTAGGAGCAGGGTGAGGATCAGTGGGTGGAAAATTACATCAGGAGTAATGGGTGTTCTGGCTAAACCATTTAACAGGATCCTTCTGGAGGCAGGCCAATCCACTCAGTTTTAACCTTTGCTCTATAATTGGACATATGTCCTTTTCTGAGGTATCCCTGATAATTGCTTCATTAGATGAAGCACATCTTCTAGAAGATTTTTTAGGAAGGACATGTGTGCTTAGCATTCCCTGAGTTCTTGCACATTTAAGACATTTTCCCTATAACCTTGATAATTTGAAGAACAGTTTTGGTTGTAATTTTAAAAAGTCAGCTTTATTGAGATACAATTTATGGAAAAATTCACCAATTTTAAGACCACAATTTGAAAATTTTGACAAATACAGTTTTATAACCACCCCCCTAATGATATAAAACAGGAGTGAGCAAACTACAGCCCACAGGCCAAATCTGGCCTGCTGCCTGTTTTTAGAAATAAAGTTTTATTTGAATACAACCGCACCCATTCGTTTCTGTCTGCTGTATGCTGTTCTTGCACTTTAGTGGCAGAGTCAAGTAGTTGCAGCAGCGACTATGTGGCCTTCAAAGCCTAAAATATTTACTATTTCAACCTTAACAGAAGTTTGCTGCTCTCTGATACAGACCATTTCTTTCACCTACGAAATTTTCTCATGACCTTTTGCGATTAATCTCCTCCTTTCACCCCCCCAGCCCCTAGCAACTCCGGATCAGTTCAGCCTCTATGGTTTTGACTTTTCTGGAATTCTTATATTAATAGATGGACTCACATAGGATAAAATCTCCTTGCCTGACTTCTTTCACTGAGGTTAGTGCTCTTGAAATTTGTTCATGTTGTTGGGTACATTTACAGTTTCTTCCTTTTTAGTTATTAACTTGCACTTTCTTTGCTTGAATTTCTTGAAAATGCTGCTGCTTCATTCTTGCTTTGCTTTGAATGTTGCTCCTAAGAAAGCTAAGGGTTGCCTTTTTTTTTTTAACTCTTACTAGTTAATTTTATTTTTCTTTTTGCCTTGAGAGTTGAGATTTTTTGTTTGTTTGTTTTAAAGTCTGATGGTATTTTCTTTCCTTCTCTCTCTCTTTTTTTTTAGCTGTGCCATGTGGCTTGTGGGATCTTAGTTCCCAGACCAGGGGTTGAACCCAGATGCACTGCAGTGAAAACACTTTTGAGTCCTAACCACGTGGCTGCCAGGGAATTCCCTGATAATTGTATTAGTAGATGTCTTGGATGTTGATGTTTCTGGTAATATTTGCTTTCTGTTAAGTTTTCTTAGAATATAGTACTGGTATATTTAATCAGCTGAAATATTTTGTTTGCATGTTGTCTTCTTTCTACAGTAGTCTTGACTGGAGTTAGTTTTTCTTTTTCCTATTTTTAGGCATTTTGTGCACACAGTTCAAGAGTACTTGCAGTTTCTTTAATGAATAATGATATTGGTATTAGTGGTGAGAAGGGGGAGGAGTCGGTGTATCTTGCTGCTCTTCTGTTTCTGTAGGATCCTTCATTTTCTTCTTTCTTTCCTTCATTGCCAGTTCACGGGGTGTCAGCCTTCCCCTGCCTATATGTGGTTCTTTCTCAGAAGCAGTGCTGCTTATGGTTGCTACTTCTGGCCCCACTATATTTTTTAAATAATTCTCGAATTTAGATGATATTGGTGATTTTTAGTATATTTACAGGTATGTGCAACCATTTCCATGGTCAATTTAATATTTTCATCACCTCAAAAAGATACCCTGTTTTGCCCTCCTATTCTCCTAACCATAAGCAACATTAGTCTACTTTCTTTCTCTATAGATTTGCCTGTTCTGGACATTTCATTAGATAGAATCATACTCTATGCCATCTTTGTGCCTGAATTCTTTCACTTCTGTAATGTTTTCAAGAATCATTAATGTCATATGGTCTTGCCTTCCTTTTTGAAAAACTTTTTTTCACTCGATCCCTGTAACAGTGTGTGCACTTGATTTTCTTCTGCCTCTGTGCTGGCTCCTCATCATAATCTTTGAAGGCTCCGGTCGCTTTGCATTTCTCTTAAGTGGACACTTTTGTTTTTCTTCTTTGTGTACTTTTTCCCCTGGCCACTTTCCTTCACTTCCATTGCTTCGGTTGCCATCTGTACAACTAGTCATTTATATCTCTAATCTAGATTTTTCTCCTGAGCCCCAGATCTGTTTGTCCAACTGGCTGCTATGTATCTCCATGGGTATGGTCCATAGCTCCTTCTAAATACACAGCTTCTCCTTTTTCTCCTTAGCTATGATGCTTCTCTAGGATTTCTCAGACCAGTATATGACACCAGCATCTCAAACATTATCCCCCTCCTACCTCCAAATCTAGTCAGTCACGTATACATTACCTACTAAATATAACGCAAATCCTTCTTTTCTTCGTCCTTACTTTCATTATTAAAGGCCAGATTTCGATTACCTGAGCCATTGTGACAATTTCGCTCTCTTCCAGTCTAGTCTCTACAGTGTGGCCAGAGTGATTATGCTAAACTACTACATCTGATCGTGCCACTCCCAACTTTAAGTGTTGCCTCATTCATTTCAGAAAATGGAATCATCAAGACAGATAAAGTGTTTGAAGTAATGTTGGCCACAGACCGCTCCCACTATGCAAAATGTAACCCTTATATGGATTCTCCACAATCAATAGGTAAGTTTTGGATTTTTGAAAATGTCACAAATTTTACTTATTTGCTCTCTAATATTTGTAAGTAAAAATAGACCATTTTCCATTTATTACCTTGCTGATCTATTTTAATAAAATGTTGTTTATGAAGTGTCTTTCTATTTTCTTAAAGGAGATATGTAAGAATTTTATAAACAATTTCTTAAAGTGTCCTTTAGATGAAAACTTACAGTTTCTATTTTCTTGAAGGATATATGTAAGAATTCTCTAAGCATTTCCTTAAGTGCACTTTAGATGAAAGCTTAGAGCTTAAGCTGCGTGCTGCATTCTCTTAGGGTCTCTACTGTTGACAAAGGTTGGTTTTTGCAGTAGCAGAAAATTCTAAACTCAGTATTGAAGGGAATGTGTAGCAAAGTTATTACTGACTTCTCTGCTTCACTTGCCCTGAGTTTTCTGGTTTGTGCTTGTTTTTAGAAAGTGCCATATTTAACTCCTTCTCCTGAAGCAGGCTTTGCTGAACTGCTGAGCCTTGGCAGTGGGCGCCTTTGAGGCTTAGGAGTGCCTCAGGATTCTGTCGGCCAGCTGCCATGCTGCCTTCTTTTGGAAGTACTTTAACGGTCAGCAGAGAAGATCCTGGGGAGCTTCTGAACCCCGAAGGCACCTGCTACCACCGCTCAGTGAAACTTGCTTCAGATGCAGAAGCAGGTAATTAAGTCTTGAGAAAGCAATACTTGAAAAAAAACTAAAAGCTAAAAACTAGAAAAAGATTGTTTTAATTAACATTAGATGATAGTGTAAAGAATAAAGGAAAGTACTTTATTAGTGTCTTAACTTCCTCTGGTTGCTCCTGCCAGTTTTTTTTTTAAGGTGCCAAAAATATGATGTAATTTAATTTGCAGTGACTTTGCATATCTTATGATATATGGAAGCTTATTTTCTTTTTATGAATCTGAAGGGAAAAACATCATAAATTTATCAAGTCAATGAAATTCTTCCTTAACTAACTATATGGGGGAAGAAATTTTTAGAAATAGTGGGACTGTTGTACAGAGCACAAATAGCCTTTGGCATGATTTTATTTTCTAATTTTAACTGTGCATGACAGTACTCTCAAGTACAAAATGCTTTTATTTCTTGAGATCATAAACGTGAAAATAATTATGAAAAATAATGTATGGATGCTAGAAAAGGAATTACATGGAGCATTTCATATGTTTCTG
>SJYC01069865.1:0-11622 GCA_006408675.1 Madoqua kirkii
TGCACTGCAGTGAAAACACTTTTGAGTCCTAACCACGTGGCTGCCAGGGAATTCCCTGATAATTGTATTAGTAGATGTCTTGGATGTTGATGTTTCTGGTAATATTTGCTTTCTGTTAAGTTTTCTTAGAATATAGTACTGGTATATTTAATCAGCTGAAATATTTTGTTTGCATGTTGTCTTCTTTCTACAGTAGTCTTGACTGGAGTTAGTTTTTCTTTTTCCTATTTTTAGGCATTTTGTGCACACAGTTCAAGAGTACTTGCAGTTTCTTTAATGAATAATGATATTGGTATTAGTGGTGAGAAGGGGGAGGAGTCGGTGTATCTTGCTGCTCTTCTGTTTCTGTAGGATCCTTCACTTTCTTCTTTCTTTCCTTCATTGCCAGTTCACGGGGTGTCAGCCTTCCCCTGCCTATATGTGGTTCTTTCTCAGAAGCAGTGCTGCTTATGGTTGCTACTTCTGGCCCCACTATATTTTTTAAATAATTCTCGAATTTAGATGATATTGGTGATTTTTAGTATATTTACAGGTATGTGCAACCATTTCCATGGTCAATTTAATATTTTCATCACCTCAAAAAGATACCCTGTTTTGCCCTCCTATTCTCCTAACCATAAGCAACCATTAGTCTACTTTCTTTCTCTATAGATTTGCCTGTTCTGGACATTTCATTAGATAGAATCATACTCTATGCCATCTTTGTGCCTGAATTCTTTCACTTCTGTAATGTTTTCAAGAATCATTAATGTCATATGGTCTTGCCTTCCTTTTTGAAAAACTTTTTTTCACTCGATCCCTGTAACAGTGTGTGCACTTGATTTTCTTCTGCCTCTGTGCTGGCTCCTCATCATAATCTTTGAAGGCTCCGGTCGCTTTGCATTTCTCTTAAGTGGACACTTTTGTTTTTCTTCTTTGTGTACTTTTTCCCCTGGCCACTTTCCTTCACTTCCATTGCTTCGGTTGCCATCTGTACAACTAGTCATTTATATCTCTAATCTAGATTTTTCTCCTGAGCCCCAGATCTGTTTGTCCAACTGGCTGCTATGTATCTCCATGGGTATGGTCCATAGCTCCTTCTAAATACACAGCTTCTCCTTTTTCTCCTTAGCTATGATGCTTCTCTAGGATTTCTCAGACCAGTATATGACACCAGCATCTCAAACATTATCCCCCTCCTACCTCCAAATCTAGTCAGTCACGTATACATTACCTACTAAATATAACGCAAATCCTTCTTTTCTTCGTCCTTACTTTCATTATTAAAGGCCAGATTTCGATTACCTGAGCCATTGTGACAATTTCGCTCTCTTCCAGTCTAGTCTCTACAGTGTGGCCAGAGTGATTATGCTAAACTACTACATCTGATCGTGCCACTCCCAACTTTAAGTGTTGCCTCATTCATTTCAGAAAATGGAATCATCAAGACAGATAAAGTGTTTGAAGTAATGTTGGCCACAGACCGCTCCCACTATGCAAAATGTAACCCTTATATGGATTCTCCACAATCAATAGGTAAGTTTTGGATTTTTGAAAATGTCACAAATTTTACTTATTTGCTCTCTAATATTTGTAAGTAAAAATAGACCATTTTCCATTTATTACCTTGCTGATCTATTTTAATAAAATGTTGTTTATGAAGTGTCTTTTCTATTTTCTTAAAGGAGATATGTAAGAATTTTATAAACAATTTCTTAAAGTGTCCTTTAGATGAAAACTTACAGTTTCTATTTTCTTGAAGGATATATGTAAGAATTCTCTAAGCATTTCCTTAAGTGCACTTTAGATGAAAGCTTAGAGCTTAAGCTGCGTGCTGCATTCTCTTAGGGTCTCTACTGTTGACAAAGGTTGGTTTTTGCAGTAGCAGAAAATTCTAAACTCAGTATTGAAGGGAATGTGTAGCAAAGTTATTACTGACTTCTCTGCTTCACTTGCCCTGAGTTTTCTGGTTTGTGCTTGTTTTTAGAAAGTGCCATATTTAACTCCTTCTCCTGAAGCAGGCTTTGCTGAACTGCTGAGCCTTGGCAGTGGGCGCCTTTGAGGCTTAGGAGTGCCTCAGGATTCTGTCGGCCAGCTGCCATGCTGCCTTCTTTTGGAAGTACTTTAACGGTCAGCAGAGAAGATCCTGGGGAGCTTCTGAACCCCGAAGGCACCTGCTACCACCGCTCAGTGAAACTTGCTTCAGATGCAGAAGCAGGTAATTAAGTCTTGAGAAAGCAATACTTGAAAAAAAACTAAAAGCTAAAAACTAGAAAAAGATTGTTTTAATTAACATTAGATGATAGTGTAAAGAATAAAGGAAAGTACTTTATTAGTGTCTTAACTTCCTCTGGTTGCTCCTGCCAGTTTTTTTTTTAAGGTGCCAAAAATATGATGTAATTTAATTTGCAGTGACTTTGCATATCTTATGATATATGGAAGCTTATTTTCTTTTTATGAATCTGAAGGGAAAAACATCATAAATTTATCAAGTCAATGAAATTCTTCCTTAACTAACTATATGGGGGAAGAAATTTTTAGAAATAGTGGGACTGTTGTACAGAGCACAAATAGCCTTTGGCATGATTTTATTTTCTAATTTTAACTGTGCATGACAGTACTCTCAAGTACAAAATGCTTTTATTTCTTGAGATCATAAACGTGAAAATAATTATGAAAAATAATGTATGGATGCTAGAAAAGGAATTACATGGAGCATTTCATATGTTTCTGCAGCTGAATGTGTCAGTAGTTCTCGTCTTCTTTTGCAGGGTTCCAAGCAACAATCAGTGCTCCGCACATGGTGAGTCAACGCTGGTCATCTGGGTGCAAATGGATCATGTTTTTCCTCTTAAGAGTGCTTTCTTCAGTAAAAAAATGGTTATAAGAACATTTTAAACTTCTAATCATAATCAGTTTTATTATTTTATTTGCAACAAATTAATCATTCTTAATATAAGATGTGGAGAAGGAACTCTTTCTGATAGAAACTGTCATTAAAGTTTTTGGTGGTTGTCATTGGTATCTAATCATGTAAAAAGTGGATGTAAAAAGTAGTTATTTACTTAGTGATGAGTTAATTAAGGGAAATAATATTTTTAAAATATAATGACCATGGACTTCCTTGGTGGCTCAGTGGTAAAGAACCTGCCCGCCAATGCAAGAGACACAGATTCAATCCTGAATTGGAAACATCTCCTGGAGAAGGAAATGGAAACCAACTCCAGTATTCTTGCCTGGGAAATTTCATGGACAGAGGCAGGCTATAGGCTGTGGGGTCGCAAAAGAGTTGAACAAGACTTAGCAACTAAACAACAAATGGCATTTCTATGTTTAACATTTTGAGGAACTGCCAAACTATCTTCCAAAGTGGCTACATCATTTTATAGTCCCACTAACAATGTATGAGGGTTCTAATTTTGCCACTTCTTTTAAACACTTGTTATTGTATATTTTATTTTATCCATCCTAGTAGCTATGAAGTGGTATCTCATTGTGGGTTTAATTTGCATTTCCCTAATAATGATGAGCGTCTTTTCATGTGTTTATACACTGTGTCTATATCTGCATTTAATGAACCTCAAAGTCATAGGTTTGAAAGTAACTACATTTCTGGAATATTTTCCAAAGTCTTAATTACAGAAAAATATGAAATGATGTCCTGGTAGCAGTGAGCATATTTAGTATCCACTGAATCCCAAATACCACTAAAAGAAATACTAGAGCTTCATGGAGAAGTGACTAAATTTCAGAAAGTGAAGAAGTACTTAAAGTCTAATGGAGTATTATCAGGAGGACATGGGAGCAGATTTAAAGACTCCCAGAAACCAAATTGGAGACAGTTTGAGAATCAAAAAATGGTAGATAATGAAGATAATGGATTGTAACACAGTGAATTCAGAAACAAAAATCTATGAGTCCATAGAGACTGAAAAATAGCAGGATCAAAAAGATGAAAAACAGAAGAATGTCAATTAATAAATGTGGAAAGAATAATAGAATTTTAAAAATCAGTTCTTTGTAATTATCAGTATAATTGTTGAATTAGACAAAGATCATCAATTAATCTAAACCATTAAGAGGAAAGTTGTTGGGGAACAGAAAACATCCTTGTAGTCTCAAATTATTTTTTGACATATTAATTACAAAGAGATAGCTATGCCCTGAAAAGTAGAGTGATCTAGCCGGTACTGCATTTACTGATTGTTCAGCTGAGCAAATCCAGTAGTGTGATGGCCCAGTGCTGTGTGCATCCTGATGTGATGCAATGGGAGGTGCCCTGCAAGCCCTGAGTGGTGGTCTTGCTAAAGTTTTTTGATCTAAATCTAATCATGTGGAAATTGACACATCTAGAATGTGTGGGTAGTGTGTCAAGACAGTTGGGCAGGGCTTTTAAAAGGAGTCAGTGCTCTGATAGACAAAGAAAAGTGGAGAATGGAATAGCAGAATGGGGGAGAATATTCTGGAATTGGCAATTGCAAAGCATGAACTTTGAATGGACTGGAGGGATCAGCTGTAAAGGAGATTTGGGGGACAACTGAGGAAACTTGAGTGTGGTGTGTATGTTGATACTTTGCTGTTGTTCAGTTGCTAAGTCATACCAGACTGTTTTTGAACCCATGGGCTACAGACTTTCCTTGAGTGCTGATACTAAACAGATGATTTTCTTGAGTGTGGTAATGGAGATGTGATTGCAAATAAAAATGTCTCAGTTTGCTTTTTTTTGGCAGATACATGCTAATGTATTTTAGAAGTGTAGTATTATGTCCACAGCATATTTTCAGATGTTTGATAAAATAGTATGGCACAATAGAGACAGTTGATGATGATATGAGGAGAAAGGGTGTTAAGTGCATTTCCTGTGGGTTTAAAATTTTTCTGTGGGCTTGAAATTTATCATAATTATTAAAAATGATTTTTTAAAAAACTTAAATTTTAGACTTAGAGGTGAGCATGGGTTATCTAAAAGAATATTAATTATAGTGATAAACGTGTGAAAAAAGCTGGTAATTGTGATTGAAGACCTTGACGTTTTAAATCTGAATAGGATTTTAATAATAGCTTAGGATACTCTCTAGAAAAACAAATATTATGCAAACCTAGTACTGAAAAATAATTCCTGAGTTTCTTTCGGTGTTGAGATAGTACTGCCTATAAATTAGAGATTGGCACCTCAAATCCTTTCTAGTCCTTTCATTTTTGGACTCAAGAAAGTCCAGCTATTAAGGAGTTATTTTGTTTCTTTTATTACTTCAACCAAATATGATACTTATTATCTTATTAATGGTTTTATTAAACT
The DNA here is from genome assembly GCA_006408675.1 of Madoqua kirkii. Taxonomy (NCBI): domain Eukaryota; kingdom Metazoa; phylum Chordata; class Mammalia; order Artiodactyla; family Bovidae; genus Madoqua; species Madoqua kirkii. Next base: position 5,279 of record SJYC01069865.1, read on the forward strand.
TGCAGGGGATACTTATTGTTTCAAAATATCTGATAAAAGTTACAGACATTCCTGAAGAAAGTTCACAAACTTTCTCTTAATTAGAGATTCCATTCTTCATGCTAAGCCTCTTGTCTAAAAACAATAGCTTTGACTAAATAAAATGTTTCTAGTAGTTTCTTCAGTTAAAGTTAAACCAGTGTGTCTCATAGAAACCTCATTAATTAACACTTCTTTGTTCCACTGGTTGATGTACATAATGATAATTCAAAGATAGTATCCCACTCTGTCTTTTTGAAACATCAAAGAAAGATAAGGTTAATGAGAGATTTTTGAAGTTTTTGAAACAGTCTCAAAACTTATAGAGTTGCAAGTATATTATTAAGAACCTTTCTTTCTTTACTCCATTTGATATGTTGCTGAAATGATGCTCCATCACTCCTGAATACTTCAGGATGTAGTATATTTCCTGTAAAGGACATTCTCCTATACAACCACAATATAGGTAGTCATCAAAACCAGGACATGAACATTGACATGTTAACTACTATTTAATCTTCAAACTCCTTTTAAGTTTTTCCAGTTGTCCTTATGATATCCTTCATAGCAATACTTTGAACATTTAATCCAGGACTCTTTTTCATAGTACTAGTGGTTTTCACTTATTAGGCAAGAAGCTCTTTGCAAAAGAATCTATATGAAAAATGGAAAAAATTAGTTTTCTATAACTCTTTTCCCAAACACAGTAGCCACTGGTCTACGTTTGCGTGTTGCTCCTAAATAGGTTCTGCAAAACCTTAATTACTTTCTGGAACACGGTTTCAAAATCCTCAAATTATATGAGGCTGCATCTATTAATAGCCTTCTCCACTGTTTGTATTAATTGTGGGAAAATATAGCCTCAATGTCTTTTAAAGAATTTTTAATATGGAAAATTTCCAACACCACACATGCAAATAGGATAATATATGAACCCTCATGTAGCCAGTCACCCAGCTCCATTAATTACCAACAATTTGCTAATCTTGTTTTATATAGTTATTTCTCTTTTACTGAAATATTTTAAAGCTATACAAAACATAATATCATTTTACCCCTAAACAGTATAAATCTGAAGGATTAAAAGCACAACTACAATACCATATCATGCCTAACAATGTTGCTTAGTATTATCTTATACCTAGTTCAAACTTTACCAGCTGTTTCAAAAAATTCTTTTATAGTTGATTTACTTAAATCAGGATCCAAACAAGAGGCTTGTGTTATACCTTTTTAGTCTTTTAAAGTCTCTTTTCATTTTAATAGTCTCCCTTTTGAAAATGCCATTTATTTATTGACAAAATTTGTTCATTTATCCTATAGAAGTTCCCAAATCCATTAAATGATTCTTAGACGTATTAACTTTTTCCTTTTTTTTCTTTTCAAGAAAATTTCCTAATGGTTCTTCTGTTCATCACATCAGGAGGTACAGAAATGTTTGTATCACCCACTTTTAGTGATTAGAGTAAACAATATTTTCAAAGTTTTTAAATTAAATTACAGGATACCCAAAAGTGGCTCAGACAGTAAAGAGTCTCCCTGCAATGTGGGAGATCCGGATTTGATCCCAGGGTCGGGAAAATCTGCTGGTGAAGGAAATGGCAACCTACTCTAATATCCTTGCATGGAAAATTCCATGGATAGAGTAGCCTACAGTCCATGGAGTTTCGGAATTGGACATGACTGAGCGACTTCACTTTCACTTTTTCAAAATGCACACATCTTAAATGTACGGCTTGATGAATGTTACGTGTCTACATATATGCAGGTCATTTCCTGTACTCCAGAAGGCTCTCTCAGTCAAAAGGCTTCTTTTCCTAGTCAACCTCCATCCTCTAGGTAACCAGTATTCTGGCTTTTATCAGCTAAGTTAGGGAGTTTCTATTCTGTCCTCCATTTTGAATGGTACCTGTATCTGATGATTAAAAAATATATATTTTTAAAATTTTGATGTAATTTCAGACTTACAGAAATACTCTAAGAATGGTACAAATAATTCCCAAATACTGTTCAACCATGAGAACAAGTGTTCTCATTGTGCTACATTTGGTTTATCATTTATTCTCTCTCTCCTTCTTCTCTCTCCCTCCCCCTATTTATATGGGGGAAGGGAGATATAGATATATATATATAAAATACATATTTTTTAATGAACGCTGTAGGCGTAATTTGCAAACAGAATGCTCTTTATCTTTAAAAATAGAATGTTCACCTAAATATTGCAGTTGTCAAAATCAGGAAATTAACATTGATACAACACTGTTAGCTAATTTACAGACCTCATTTAGATGTTATCAGTTCTAATAATGTCTTTATAGAAAAAGAAGGTTGCAGATCAGGAGTTTCATTCAGTTGCCATGTCTTTTTAATCTGGAATAGTGCCTTAGTTTTTTTCTTTTATAGTGTTGAAAATGTTTATGAATACAGGCCAGTTATTTTATAGATTGCCTCTCAATTTAGGTTGGTCTGATTTTTCTTCCTGGTTAGATATAAGTTATACATTTTTGCCTGAAATAATGCAGATGTTGTGTAATGTCAAAGTGTCCCATTTTTGGTGATACTAACATTAATCATCTGATTGAGGTAGTGTCAGTCAAGTTTCTCCGCTAAGAAACTTTTAACTCCATTGTAAAGTTATTATTTTTCCCTTTTGTAATTAATGTGTCTTGGGCAAACACTTTGAGAGTATTTGCTTATCAAGTGATAATATACTAGTTTCAGCATCCATTTGTGATTTTTGACTTAATAAGTTATTACTGAACTTGTTGCCAAATGGCAGTTTTCTAAGTTCAATATTTCATCTATATTTGGAACATTTGGAAACAGTTTCTCCCTACCTTCCATGTATGTGTGTGTATGGCAACCCCAAATCACTGCAGATGGTGATTGCAGCCATGAAATTAAAAGATGCTTACTCCTTGGAAGAAAAGTTATGACCAACCTAGATAGTATATTCAAAAGCAGAGACGTCACTTTGCCGACTAAGGTCCGTCTAGTCAAGGCTATGGTTTTTCTTGTGGCCATGTATGGATGTGAGAGTTGGACTGTGAAGAAGGCTGAGCGCCAAAGAATTGATGCTTTTGAACTGAGATGTTCGAGAAGACTCTTGAGAGTCCCTTGGACTGCAAGGAGATCCAACCAGTCCATTCTAAAGGAGATCAACCTTGTGATTTCTTTGGAAGGAATGATGCTAAAGCTGAAACTCCAGTATTTTGGCCACCTCATGTGAAGAGTTGACTCACTGGAAAAGACTGATGCTGAGAGGGATTGGGGGCAGGAGGAGAAGGGGACGACAGAGGATGAGATGGCTGGATGGCATCACTGACTGGATGGACGAGAGTCTGAGTGAACTCCAGGAGTTGGTGATGGACAGGGAGGCCTGGCATGCTGCGATTCATGGAGTTGCAAAATGTCGGACACGACTGAGCAACTGAACTGATGACAACCCACTCCAGTATTCTTGCCTGGAAAATCCCATGGGCAGAGGAGCCTAGTAGGCTGCAGTCCATGGGATCTCTAAGAGTTGGACACGACTGAGCGACTTCACTTTCACTTTTCACTTTGACGCATTGGAGAAGGAAATGGCAACCCACTCCAGTGTTCTTGCCTGCGGAGTCCCAGGGACGGGGGAGCCTGGTGGACTGCCGTCTATGGGGTCACACAGTCGGACACAACTGAAGCGACTTAGCAGCAGCAGTAGCAGCAGAGGGATATATTTACTTACTGTCACTATGGATTCATGGATGTATATTTTTATCATCCAAGATCTGATAGTGAATGTGCTTATTGCTACTGGATCTGATGATTTTTTGTAGTGAACATAATAGGCATTTAAGGACAGCTTTTGAGATACCATTTATTAATTCTAACCTCATTTTGGAAAAGTACTAAAATGTAAGTTCATAAAGAGGATGGAATAGAGAAGTCTTTATTTCTTGGTTTGATCCAAACCTTAACCAGTGACTTTATTTGATATGTAATTTGTACTGTAAACATAAACATGTGTATCCTTTGGCCCCCTTACTTCTACCTCTAGCTATTTATTCCATAGATATACTTTACAAGATTATTAAAAAGATTATTATCTTATGGTATATTAATACCTTTTAAGATTATTTCATCTATTTGTTATGGAAGATTGAAGCTAACTTAAGTATCTCTCATTAGGCATATTTGCTCTTATAATACATTCATATAAACATATACTCCTTTAAGATATATTTATAAATACATACATATTTGCTTACATATGCATAAAGTGGATATGTTTGGAAGGAGTCAGTAGAAACTGGTAACACTGGTTGCCTTTAGGGAATGAGACTTGTTGGGGAGAGGGGTGGAATGGAGACCTTTCACTGTAAATCTTGTAGCTTTTTACTTTGAAATCATTAAATTTTAAATATTCATATACTGGAGATTTAAAATGACTGAAACACTTTAAATACAAGAATTTTAATCAAACTAGAATGTTCTTACATAATTCCTCTGTAGGTGTAAGTATGTAATATGTTTTCATTGTTTTGGTAAATGACAGTTAGTGGAAAAATTGTTGAGCAGTTAGCAGCTTTATTTGTATGCCATGGTATATGTACTTTATAGAATCTTGGGAAGAAAAATGAATACTTTGTTTTCTTTTGGCAGCATGCATATGCACTAGAACTTCTATTTGATCAGTTGCATGAAGGAGCTAAAGCTCTTGATGTAGGATCTGGAAGTGGAATCCTTACTGCATGTTTTGCACGTATGGTAAGAGCTTTATTTACTATTCTGGCCCCAGCAGAAGCATATTATATGATTTGGCCATGTATTTTTTTCCCTAGCAGTTTTTGAGTGTTTTCTTTCTTTGTAAATTCTGTTGAGATAGCAGTTAGAGTATGTGTCACCTAGGATCTCCTTTTGTTGTGGTGGTGACAGAACATCCAGTTGAACTCTGGCAGAACTAGAAGGGAATTATTTGGTTATGTTATGGAAAAGTCCAGAGGTCTCTCTGGCTTCTTGTATGGCTGGATTCAGAGAAAGATCTCAAGTGATTATGGACAGTGAGTCTTGGTTTGACTTGGCTCTCCTCCACAAGTTCTCTATATTCTCAGATATGCTTTTCTCTTTTGATCAGTAGCAACCAAGAGCTCCCAGACTTCATTCTTGTAAGTTCCCATCTGGCAGAACCAGCCTGATATCCAAACAATAGGTTTATTAGGATTGAAGGAGAGCTCTTTTTACATTAAGAAAAATGAATGCATTTTTATTTTATTTTATTATACTTCAAATTTGATCATCAGAGGCTTATCTGATAATGACTATTCGGAGTTTGAGTCTGGAGACCCACTCAGGCACCTTGGAGTAAAGTTTATCTGTGCTCAGATAATCAAGTCAGGTCAGTTATGAAAATCTTATACCTGGAGTCCAGCTTGGAAGGTTATGGTCTTGTTAAGTTAAGATTTATGGATCCTTTTTGACTAGAATCTGTTTAATTTGCTATGAATATATCATTGGCAGACTATTATAATGTAAGCTCCAGAGTGGTGGGAATTTTTCTGAGTTTTTTTCATTGATGTATCCTAAGCCTCCATAACAGTGCCAGGCACACAATAAGAATTCAGATATTCCTTTTCAATTGTTTGACTTGTTTTGTATAAGTTTAACCCTCACTAATGGGATGTAATTAAATACTAGAAATGGTGTTTAATTAATGGCTTGTTTTCTATACTTGACTGTTTACGGTTTCAGAGGCATTATCATTTTTTAAAAGGTCATTTTGTTTCTGAGTTATATTTTTGAAAATGATACTAATGAATGTTTTCCACATGTCTACCATGTGCTGGTCAGTGTTCACAGCACTTTTCATGTGTTCTCTCATTAGTTCCTCACGTCATTTACGGGGTATGCACCTGCTTCCTCCTCACTTTACAGCTGAGGAACCTGATTGATAGAATAGCTTGTCAATGTTATATAGTTGTAAGTAAGAAATTTAGATGTGAACCCAGATAGTCTGACTTCAGAGTCTTTATTGTGTTAATTTCGTTCTACAGTTAAATGTTTATGTTTAGGGTCTTTTAATATTTTTACTTATTTTTATATTTCCCACATGTGGCAGTAGAATCAGGTATAGAAATTCCTATAAAATTTTTTAATGTATCTGTAATATTTAGTGGAATTTAAATAAAAAATGGTGGCACTAATAGCTGCCATTTAATATTGGTAGCTAAGTCCCATTTCAGGATTCTGGGTCTAAAAACTAGAAACTGAAGGAAGAAAGATACCGTTTTTCTTAGTATTATAAATTTTTTGTAATTCTAGTTTTGTAATTACTGAAATACCATTTCATT
>SJYC01069866.1:0-11201 GCA_006408675.1 Madoqua kirkii
TCAGTAGCAACCAAGAGCTCCCAGACTTCATTCTTGTAAGTTCCCATCTGGCAGAACCAGCCTGATATCCAAACAATAGGTTTATTAGGATTGAAGGAGAGCTCTTTTTACATTAAGAAAAATGAATGCATTTTTATTTTATTTTATTATACTTCAAATTTGATCATCAGAGGCTTATCTGATAATGACTATTCGGAGTTTGAGTCTGGAGACCCACTCAGGCACCTTGGAGTAAAGTTTATCTGTGCTCAGATAATCAAGTCAGGTCAGTTATGAAAAATCTTATACCTGGAGTCCAGCTTGGAAGGTTATGGTCTTGTTAAGTTAAGATTTATGGATCCTTTTTGACTAGAATCTGTTTAATTTGCTATGAATATATCATTGGCAGACTATTATAATGTAAGCTCCAGAGTGGTGGGAATTTTTCTGAGTTTTTTTCATTGATGTATCCTAAGCCTCCATAACAGTGCCAGGCACACAATAAGAATTCAGATATTCCTTTTCAATTGTTTGACTTGTTTTGTATAAGTTTAACCCTCACTAATGGGATGTAATTAAATACTAGAAATGGTGTTTAATTAATGGCTTGTTTTCTATACTTGACTGTTTACGGTTTCAGAGGCATTATCATTTTTTAAAAGGTCATTTTGTTTCTGAGTTATCTTTTTGAAAATGATACTAATGAATGTTTTCCACATGTCTACCATGTGCTGGTCAGTGTTCACAGCACTTTTCATGTGTTCTCTCATTAGTTCCTCACGTCATTTACGGGGTATGCACCTGCTTCCTCCTCACTTTACAGCTGAGGAACCTGATTGATAGAATAGCTTGTCAATGTTATATAGTTGTAAGTAAGAAATTTAGATGTGAACCCAGATAGTCTGACTTCAGAGTCTTTATTGTGTTAATTTCGTTCTACAGTTAAATGTTTATGTTTAGGGTCTTTTAATATTTTTACTTATTTTTATATTTCCCACATGTGGCAGTAGAATCAGGTATAGAAATTCCTATAAAATTTTTTAATGTATCTGTAATATTTAGTGGAATTTAAATAAAAAATGGTGGCACTAATAGCTGCCATTTAATATTGGTAGCTAAGTCCCATTTCAGGATTCTGGGTCTAAAAACTAGAAACTGAAGGAAGAAAGATACCGTTTTTCTTAGTATTATAAATTTTTTGTAATTCTAGTTTTGTAATTACTGAAATACCATTTCATTTAGGGTTATGGCTGAGAAAGTTATTTGTCAAATAATATATAATAAGCCGAGTGTTTAACAATCAAATTAGAGGCTTAAACTGTTTATTTGTCCTGATTTCTCATTACTAAATATGACTTTGGATAAAGAAATATTTTATTGACACCTTAGAAAAATGACAAGACCAGTGAATTATTGAATTATTCTCACTTCCAGGTTGGACCTAGTGGGAAAGTCATAGGAATTGACCACATTAAAGAGCTAGTAGATGACTCAATAAATAATGTCAGAAAGGATGATCCAATGCTTTTGTCTTCAGGGAGGGTGCAACTGGTTGGTAAGTATCAGAAAACTTTGAAAATTTCCTCTCCAGAGAATTTTTATTTTCAGAAAAATCCCATGCAAGCGACATAATATTCAAAGCTAGTTATTGCTGCTTTTTTTTTTTTTTTAACATTCACTTTTAAGTACTAAGCAAGAAAATAAATTACTCTAAAATGTCACACTGATTCTGTCTTGACCAGGGGTGACATGACTATTAACCATTTCAGAAAATGTCATGTTGAGTTCTTTCTTCATTATTTTTTAAAGAAGTAACATCAAAGTAATCAGTGTTGAATATAGAAAATGTAAACGGTACACAGATAAGATAAAGAAAACCTGTCTTTTTCCTCAAGTTTTTCAGACATATAAACATGTGTATGAATAAGTTGTACACACACACAGTTTTTAGATTGACTTATACTCTACATACTGTTCTTTAGTTTGCTTTTTTCCATTCAGTAGTATCTGTGGACACATTTCCACATGAGTATGTTTTATATTGAGAAAAATAACAGACCTCAAAATATGCAGAAAACATAAACGTGAAGCTTAACAAGCACCTGTTTAATCACCATACTGATCAAGAAATGGAACATTATCAGCACCTTGAAAGTCCTCTGCTTTCTGTTCCATCATCGTAACTACTTCCCTTTTCCCTAGTGGTAACTAGTAACGTTACTTTTAGGCATTTACTACCTAATCACAGTTCCATAGATGATGTTCAATATCTTGAATGTTAGCCAAAGGGAATCATGCAGTACGTATTCTATGATGATGACTTTTCATTCATTGTTATGTAAGATTCATCTTTCTTTTTGAATGATAATTAATTTTTATTGCTGTAAAGCAGTCAATTGTAGGAACATTACCAAAATTTTTTTATTAATGCTACTGTAGATGGATACTTTGGGTTGTTTCTGATTTAGAGATATTCACAGTGCTGCATATTCACAATGTACATAAGTCCAGATGCTGATATACACATACAAACACTTATTTCTGTAGGTGTGTTATTACAGGTTGATAGAGTGACCATAGATACTGCAAAAGCTGTTTTTTGAAGTGATTGAACCAACTTACATTCCATCAATAATATACCAAGGTTCCTATTGCTTCACATCACAATCCCAATACTTAGGATTACTAAATTCTTCTCTTCATCTACTTAGTGTATGGTAGTATCTCTGTGGTTTTAATTTTGTATTTTAATACTAGTCAGTGAAGTTGAATACTTTGTCATGTTTGGCCATTTGGATTTCTAATTTTGTGAAATGTCTATTCAGATACTGAGTTATATTTTTCTTTGATTTGTAGGACTTTGATACACTAACCTTTTGTCTATTTATACATAGTGTAAATCTCTTCTCCCACTCTGTGACCTGTCTTTTTACTCATACTGTTCTTTTTGATAATTAGAAATTCTTAATTTTAATATAGTCAGACTTAACCCATTTCTTGTAGTGTTTTTAATATCCTGTTTAAGGTACTCTGAAATCATGAAGATACATCCTTGAATTATTTCTCAGACATACTACCATTTTAGCTTTTTACATTTAGACCTTTGATCTTTTTGACATTCACTTTTGTGTATTTGTGAGGTGTGGGGGTCTAAGTATCTATTTTTTCTTTGACTTATCTGTTGTCCCAGCATCACTTAGTTAAGTGATTTTAAAAAGATCTGTCCTTTCGCCACTTTAAACCTCCTGTAATTCTTCACACTGGGTAATTCTGCCAGAACAGGTGTTTAAAGCACTTTTTTCTTTCAGTGGGGGATGGACGAATGGGATATGCTGCAGAGCCCCTTATGATGCTATTCACGTGGGAGCTGCAGCCCCAGTTGTGCCCCAGGCAGTGAGTTGTTGATTTTGTTTTGTTTATATACTTTATTCAACTAAAGCTCTTAAACATTTATAGGAAATGACTTCTGTTGATGTTGAAAATACCGTCTACGTTACATTGTGCCCTTTTTGGGGGAGGCTGATAATTATGCTCAATTTTTTAACTTGAATTTTAATTTTAATTAGCTGTGTATTTTAATTAGTTAGTAGGTGGTTTTTTCATATACAAACAGTTGTATAAATGACATGAAGATGACTAAGCCACAGCTCATGACTGTCTTATTTCAAGCAGTATTTGATTCAACCAAGAACTAGTACACCAGTAAAATTGGGAAAATCCCTCTGGAGTTCATGACCTGGTAATCACTTGGTGTGTTATGTGCAAGACTATGTTAGGTTCGTGGGTAAGACCAGGAAGTATTTGTCATACATCTTATCCTCACTGACCTTACTAGAAGAGATCTATTGTACATATATCAGGGAAATGAATGATTTGATAGCATATCATCAGCATATGATAGGTATTGAAGGGAAAAAAAAATATGCATTGTTAAGAGTTCAGAGGAAGGGGAGTATGTTGTATAGAATAGTGAAGGAGATTTCATATAGGAATAAAATTTGAACTGAATCTTAAAGAATAGTAGGAAGAAAGAAAGAAATCTTTATTTGCATAGTTGCAGTGAGAAGGTAGGATATGCCAGTAGTATATATTACATAATCAAGGAAATATTTAAGTATAAAATTGAGTTTTCATTTTAGTAAGACTCTGATAAACTTAGGTCAGCCCAAATAATCCTTGGCTTAGATTTCTATTCCATGTGATTCTTACATAGTTCTTAACTAGATGACAAGGGGCTAAAACTGACTCTCTTTTGTCCAGTCTCATTAACTCCCCAACCTGGAAGTAGTTTTGTGTGTGTTTACACTGTTATGAGGAACTGAAAGTTTGGAGATTTGTTCTGATTCAGTTCAGTTCAGTTCAGTCGTTCAGTCATGTCCGACTCTTTGCGACCCCATGAATCGCAACACACCAGGCCTCCCTGTCCATCACTATCTCCTGGAGTTCACTCAGACTCACGTCCATCCAGTCAGTGATGCCATCCAGCCATCTCATCCTCGGTCGTCCCCTTCTCCTCCTGCCCCCAATCCCTCCTAGCATCAGAGTCTTTTCCAATGAGTCAACTCTTCGAATGAGGTGGCCAAAGTACTGGAGTTTCAGCTTTAACATCATTCCTTCCAAAGAAATCCCAGGGTTGATCTCCTTCAGAATGGACTGCTTGGATCTCCTTGCTGTCCTCTCAAGAGTCTTCTCCAACACCACAGTTCAAAAACATAAATTCGTTGGCGCTCAGCCTTCTTCACAGTAATCTTGTTCTGATTAATGACTTGTTACTCATTGGCTGAATGACTTTAGGAAAATGAACTGTTCTCTCTGGCCCTGTTATCTGTTTTTTTAAAAAGACCAAACTAGTAGTTTTAAACAGCAGTATTAGCATGATGTAGAAAGTTGTACAAGTCATAAGTAAATAATGAGTCTTAATATATGAATACATGATCAGTAGGTTTTTTTTAACTTATTAAACTTTTTTTCTCTTTTTGAAAATATTGGCAACCTTGGAGGAACAATTAAAATCTAAAATAGAAATGTGTTTAAATGAAAGATTCTTGGGGACAGGACTCATCTTCCCTACTAAGATCCTAAGATGATCTTGAAGGGCATTTCTGGCTTTAGCTCGCTATAAATTTGAACATTTGTGGTAGCAGGTGGAGTATTATTTGGAGGCTGGCTCTTTACATCTGATTAAATTTGAAGATAGACATGCTGGAGGGGCTTTCCAGTTTTAAGAGAATAGAGTCAAGATGTTTATGCCTCCTTTGGATACCACCTCATAACAGCTAGAAAAATAAGAAACAAACAAGAAATACGAAACTCTATATTCAGTTATCTAGGAGATTATACTTAACAGTCCTGAATGCTACAATGTATGAAGACAGAAAAGCAGATAGAGTAATAACTGACCTGGAAGGGTGGAGGAAGCTGAACCAAAGAGACTGCACAGGGGAGTATCAGTGCAGAGGCTGCTTGTTTTGCAGAACTCAGCGAAAGCTTAGAAACTGAAGGCATCAGGACCTTGGAAACCAGAGCTGACGTTGTGGCCTGAAAAGAGGAACTGCTGCTTGAAATTCTTTATGAGGAACAATTAGCCCGAAGCCCTAAGAAAATTTCCAGGAACTGAAAGACATGATTCTGTAGTTTAAAAACATCTATTGAGTACCTAGTATAATGAATTTTAAAAAGGGGACCCCACAATATCACCATGAAATTTCAGAATATTATAAAGAGTTTCTAAAAGTTTCTGGAAAAACAAAATGGATCATTGATTAAGGGTCAGTAATCAGAAAGGCATCAATCTGTAGATAAGCAGCATTAGAATGAACAAGTCAGAGGCAAAGCATCACAATTCTGAACTAAAGATGATTTCCAGCTTCCAATCTTGAATCCTGTACCTGCACATATCACTAAACACATAGAAGAAAAATAATTTTAGACTTGCAAATCTCAATCTCTTTAAAAAGTATTCCACATACTGTTTCACAGAATATTTCTGGAGGAATTGCTTTAAATGTCATCAAAAAATGAGGGAGTAGAGAGACAGTGGGAGAAACCAGAAAGAAGCAGCCATGGCTTCTGGAAGGTTGGACACCTCGTTCAGGAGAGAGATGGCCAGAGTTGCCCATGTTGCTGCAAAGGCAAGTCCCAGTGTGACCGCCATGCAGCAGGCCAGGAGAGTAAGCAGTCCAGACACACACACACACACACACACACACGCACACACACACACACGCACACACACACACAGAGGAGGGGCGGGGGAGAGAGAGAGAGAGAGAGAGGAGATAAAAGGGAAAAGGAAGTTGCTTACAAATAGAGTTGACTGTATAAAAATTCATTAAGAAGCTGTTTGGAGAAACAAAGAAAATTAAGTGAATAAAAAAGAAAAAGCTTCAATTTTTAACTGCAGAGAAAACAACTATTCTATAAGAAAGGAAACAGTAACTGAGTGCCTCTTGGCTCAGCTGCAAATTATGTGTACACAGTCATAACTGAAAATGGTTTTCATAAAAAATGATCTTGGTTGGATTAGGGGAAAGAAGCAGAATGCAGCTGGCGAATTTAAAGTATATGGGATATATAGGTTATATGCAAATGCTACACCATGTCTATAAGGAACTTGAATGTGGATTTTGATATCAGAGATAAGGTCCTGGAACCAGTCCCCCTTGGATATTGAGGGACAAATGTTTATGTATGAGAGCTTAGTCCTCGTCTGGCATATAATTTGAAGTAGAAAGGGAAATGTTATTCAACATGGTGACTATAGTTAATACTATGTTAATTATTGACTATATTAACTATAGTTAATAATACTATATTATATAATTAAAAGTTGCTAAGAGAGTAAACCTTAAAAGTTTTCATCACAAGAAAAAAATTGTAATTATGTGTGATAATCGATGTTAATTAAGTTTATTGTAGTAATCATTTTACATTATATACATAAATCATTATGTCGTACATCTAAAACTAACAGTGTTTATATGTCAATTATATTTCAGTTAAAAAAAATAAATGGCATGCTTTAGAAGTAAGCACTATAAAAAAAGATAGCTAAAAGGTTTCAAAATTAATGGATTAAAGGAGCAAGATTGAGGGAGAGGGAAGAAGTCTATTTTTTTTATTGAAAATCTTGACATTTAGAGGAATTGGAAAAAATAAGATAGACCTGCTGACAACCAAAACTTTAACGAAGGACTCCCTTCTCTGGGAAGACTTTTTCCTTTCTGGTTTTGATTGATGGTCACCTTTCAGGCTGCATTCACGTTGTAACATGTGACTTAAAAGTTTTCTAACCAGAGGGGCTTTAACTGAGCAATTTTGGTTCTTCATTGACAGGGGCGTCCTCTTTCTAATGCTGCAAGGACTCCAGCCCTACCTTCCTTTATTATGTCATGCCTGTGATCCTAAATTCAGTCGTAAAACCAGAGTTCCCTTATCTCTGGTTCAGTGATGCCTTAAATTCTTAGATAAGATAGGGATTCCTTGCTGATTTTCTACACTTCCCCGCTTCTCCTCCAAACTACAAAGATTGAAAACAGGCATACAGGAATTGAAATTTTTTGCTTTCACAATAAACTGTGGAAAATTCTGAAAGAGATGGGAATACCAGACCACCTGACCTGCCTCTTGAGAAATCTGTATGCAGGTCAGGAAGCAGCAGTTAGAACTGGACGTGGAACAACAGACTGGTTCCAAATAGGAAAAGGAGTACATCAAGGCTGTATATTGTCACCCTGCGTATTTAACGTCTATGCAGAGTACATCATGAGAAACGCTGGACTGGAAGAAACACAAGCTGGAATCAAGATTGCCGGGAGAAATATCAATCACCTCAGATATGCAGATGACTTATGGCAGAAAGTGAAGAGGAGCTAAAAAGCCTCTTGATGGCAGTGAAAGAGGAGAGTGAAAAAGTTGGCTTAGTGCTCAACATTCAGAAAACGAAGATCATGGCATCTGGTCCCATCACTTCATGGGAAATGGGGAAACAGTGGAAACAGTGTCAAACTTTATTTTTGGGGGCTCCAAAATCACTGCAGATGGTGACTGCAGCCATGAAATTAGAAGACGCTTACTCCTTGGAAGAAAAGTTATGACCAACCTAGATAGTATATTCAAAAGCAGAGACATTACTTTGCTGACTAAGGTCCTTCTAGTCAAGGCTATGGTTGACTCATTGGAAAAGACTCTGATGCTGGGAGGGACTGGGGGCAGGAGGAGAAGGGGACGACCGAGGATGAGATGGCTGGATGGCATCACACACTCCATGGACATGAGTCTGAGTGAACTCCGAGAGATGGTAATGAACAGAGAGACCAGGCATGCTGCGATTCATGGGGTCGCAAAGAGTCGGACACGACTGAGCAACTGAACTGAACTTGGTCTTCCCAAAAGGATAGTCCACATTATGTGGTTCAACTCAAACATTTTGAGCTTTGCAGTTACACTAGGTGCTATGTTTGATGCTAAAGGCACAAAGATGAATAAGACACCATCCTCGTCATCAGAGAATTTGTACTGTAGTAGAGGAGGTCGGTAGTGAATAAGTGAGTGAGTAATTGAGTAACAGGTTTAACAATGGAAGAATGTATGTACTAAATAAGGTACATTTCTGCTTTCTGCCCATGGACACTGAAAGTTGTGTATAGTGATGTAAAATGACTATTAGTATAAAATCTATAACTTGGTGTGTGTGTCCTTTTCTCTTTCTTTTAGCTAATAGATCAGTTAAAGCCTGGTGGAAGATTGATATTGCCAGTCGGTCCTGCAGGTGGAAACCAGATGCTGGAGCAGTACGACAAGCTGCAAGATGGCAGTGTCAAAATGAAGCCTCTGATGGGAGTGATATACGTGCCTTTAACAGATAAAGAGAAGCAGTGGTCCAGGTGGAAGGATTTTCTCTTCTGCTCTTTCCTCTTCCACACGTGCAAGGTGAAAGGGTGTGGATTTTAAGAGATCAGACTGCAAGAGCCGCTTTTTTGGTTGTCACCTTTATGCTACTCCATTTTAACATCAGAAATTCACTACATTAAAAATGTAGAAAAGTTTTGCATGGTCTGTCCTTCTTTTGATTTAACTCATCTTTGGGAAAGGGGGTGAGACTTGGTTGGCACACAGGTGTTTCTCTTTTTAAAGAGGCTGTAAGTCACACTTTGTAAAGTTACTTTATATCAGCCACTCTGTTTCTATATTGACAACTAATTTTTATATCTGCTATATAGTCATGGAAATGAAGGCTTTCGTCTGAAGAGAAGGGATCATTTCCTGCCCTAGTTCATCTTCTATTATAGCATTTTGTGAGGACAAAGAAGGGAAAAGATACTCTCGTCCCAGTTTTCGAAAGTGTCAGTGCCAGAGAGGACACCGTCACTCAGAGCCTGACTTCTCTCTTTGTCAGGTGCACAGACGCCTGACAGCTCGTGCTGGTTTCATATCCCGCTGTTATTTCAGAACCACAGTAAGGAAGAAGCTTACCATTTTATACAACAGACTGGCCAATTGTTGAGCTCCTCTAAACTTCCTGGGGAGGGAAGAGGGTTCTGTGAGCGAGTGCCCAGGTCTCACACACCCACCCAAAGGGCCCGCAGCATGCGGCATATCTTCAGCACAGCATGGCTCATTTAACGCCCACTTTTGTTTCTGTGTCTCAGCATCATTGGATGTTCCCTCTGAAGCCAAGCTTTCTCTGTTTTTTCTCTTCCTTCTTCCCCTGCCCACTCTCTCCAGGGGGAGGGAGTGAGATCCATAAGTAAGACATTAGCTAAGACTACTTGAAATTAACTGCCAAAATAAGAAAGGTCTTACTGTTTCCTTGTTTTAGAATCTGTTTTTACTTGACAAGAATTACTTATTTTAAAATGATTTCTTAAGTAAAATGGCGATTATAGATTTAATGTTGTTGTTGTTTAGTTGCTATAGTGTCTGACTCATTGTGACCCCGTGAACTGCAACACACTAGACTTCATAGACCTCTCGATTTTGTTTTCTGGGAAAAGGAAAGATACCTTTTTAATGAATGTTTAACAGCAAAAGTGGTAATGGATCTAACTCTGTTCAGAACTGAGTTTTACTTTGATTAATTCTGACTGGCCATTTCTGTTGATCCTTATCAGGAAATGCGTTTTAATTCTTCACCTAATATAGTTATTAATAAAGTTAAGGACTTCCCTTGTGGCTCAGCGGTAAAGAATCCACCTGCAATGCAGGAAACCTGAGTTTGATCCCTGGATTGGGAAGATCCCCTGGAGAAGGGAAAGGCTTCACTTTAGTGTAGCCACTCCAGTATTCTGGCATGGAGAATTACATGTATAGTCAGTCCATGGGGTCGTAAACAATTGGAAAGAACTGATTGACTTTCACTTTACAATGTAATTATAGCTGTTTTCTTTGAATTCTAACCTGGAGCACAGCCAGGTTAAAGTTTTTTAAAAGCTAGCAGTCTTGTCAATTAGAATCAGATATAGTTACAGACTTCCTTCACTTTGCTTCCAGTATGGTTATATAATTACAAAATATTATGACTGCTGCTCTATAAATGGGGCAAATATATCCCTGAAATTACTGAAATACGGTATCAGGTAAGAGTGCTTTTTGTTTTTATAACCAGATATATATAAAACGAGTTTTGTTTTTATAACCAGAAGTAGATTTACCTTGAAGGTAATGAAACTTAAGTTTCTGGGCCCTCACTTGCTTTGGGCCATTCATGGCCTTATACCAAATTTTATTTACATAGTCTTGTTTTTTTCCCCCCTTCATAAGCAGCTCCCCCCCACCCACTTACCCAATTATATAAGCTTCAGGCTTCCACTTACCTGTATTTTACCCCTGATAAGACTAAACTATTTGTATTACATTTAGAATAATTTTTAAATCTATGGACAATTGTTCAGTCATTTACCAAATATTTAAACACACACACACACACACACACACAAATACACACACATACACGGTTTTCTTTTTGGCCTTTTTAAATTGCTGAGCAATTTTACATATATGCACATAGGAAACTTTTCTCCAGTTGTACTAAGAGGATTTTCTAATTTTTCCTATTGCAAATTTACTATTTCCAAACACATTTTCCTACATCCAAAGATGTAGTTCTAATTACAGTGATAATCAGTTATTTAGTTGTAAATCATGACGTTTAAAGAATACAAAACAGAATCTAGAAATGAAATTGGAAAAAAACCCCTGACATTAAAAAAATTTGTGTTGAA
>SJYC01069873.1:0-18541 GCA_006408675.1 Madoqua kirkii
AAAATTGGAATCCTAACACAGTTTTTATCTATTCTGTTGGTTTTCTGGAGAGTAGTTTTACTTGACATTTGATTTTCCTATACCTATTTTGGATATGCTGTTATAATATCTTTGCATATGTTCTGTATGATTCCTTTGATGATTTGTTATTGAAGGAGTTACGTTCTCTTAACAGTTCTTTTTTCAGTCAATTAGCATAAAGGAAGTGCCAAAGCCCTGTTGCAGGCTTTCAACTGATCTAGGGTTTTACTTGTGAATTCACTTAGCTTATACTTTTTAACCAGTAAATGGATAGGTAGGTGTGAGCTGTGAGCAAATTAGCATGTATCTCTTCTCACTTGTAGACATAAAGAGAGAGTAAGAGAGAGAAAGAGCTTGCAAGGCTGCTTCCCGGAAATCCTCACCCATGTGATTGTCTTCAAGTACAGGTTCTCTGTTCCTTATTCCTAATTTGAGCCCTAGGAACTCCTGCTGCCAGTTGGTACATCCTATTTCCACTGCTGTAAATAAACAGTTTAAGTTTTACTTCTTAGAACATGTCCTTTATCCTAGAGAAATCAGCCTGGTTGACTCTTTCCTGAGATTTAGTGATATTCTCTTCTCTAAAGCATTCCTGCTTTGTCTCTGTACTTTTGAAAGCTGTTCTACATCTGATAAGCTTTTGTGTTTCAACTTCTAAGAGGTTTTGTTGAAGACTTTGTATGTTTCTCTTTCCCCTTGTTCTTTGTTGATTTCTACAGGGGAATTATTGCCTTGTGCTGTGTTCCAATGACTTATGCATGTAATGGATAATCTTGTATTTAATTATAGTAACATTTTTAAAAATAAATAATGCACTCTGAATTATCCTAATGATGCAAATTTGTGAAGAAAGTTTATCAACATAATCTTCCCAGGCATGTGGGGCATTAGACCCTAATCTCCTCACTTGAATTTTCATACTTTGCTTAAAATTTTTGATTTTTAACTTAGTTTACTTTTTTAAATTATTATTTTAAAATTATTTTTGGAAAAAATTCATGCTGACATTTCCCTTATGTTTTCTATCAATACTGATGACAACAAATTTGTAGCTTTTACACATGAACAACACTGATTACTCTGCAAGATTTTGCTTTGTTAATTTTCTTGTATCACTAAAGTAAAAAAGTTGCTTGATATTTAAAGTTAGCATTGATTTCTTTTTAGTTTTTTCATAATGTGTGATGCACACATTTTTAATATTGAAGATTTTATTTTTTAAATTTGATTATTATTTAATTCATGTATACTCATTGATAACCAAAAAATAGATTGATAGCACAGCATTAAAAAAGAAGAATATTAAAAGTATCCATATTCTAATAATGCACATACAAACAATTTTAAAATTAAAATTTTGAAAAGTGAGAACAGGGCATTAGGATGATCAGCAGGATAAATTACCAGTCATTTTTAAGACAGCGACTAAAGCTATTTGTATCCAAATTGTCATTTTGATAGGATCATCTTTGCGCTTGCCTTTGGTAGTGTCTTGCAATATTTTCTGTATTGCAGAAGACGCCATCATGAAAGTTCCAGGTCCTCTACCTGTAAATGTGAGGCTCTCTTAGTCTAGTTGACCTTCCCCTTTTATGTCTCCTGACCTTTGTTTTTGTGACTGCTGTTGCAATTACTCTTTAAAACCTAGTTTGTATATCTCTTTCTTTATTAAACATTGCTAAGTTATCTGCCATTTATGCTGTTTATCCTAAATCCTTTCTCTTTGCCTGAATTTATCATCCTGAAAAAATGATTTATTTCACTTAGTAGTGATTCTTCAGAGGACTGTAGATTTTTGTATTCAAAGATCTGAGTGTATTTTCTGAAAAACAGAAATTACTCAATAAGTAGTTGAAAAATAGGTCATGAGATATAATTACACTAATTTTTAAAGTACTATTGAAAACAATGGATTATCTCCTATGACAAGTTATCTAAGAGTTGAGAATATTTTAAAATGTTTCTCAAATAGTCAATTTACATTAGGTTTCTGCTTTTAGGGTACCCACACATGTATTCTAAGCATATCATAGTTTTTAACTCTCATCATCATTTCTCAGTATGATATGTATTAGTTTCTGGCTCAAATAATAAAAATAGAATTACCTTGAGGTATATTATACATCACTCACTCGCTTCAGTCATGTCCAACTCTTTGTGACCTTATGAACTGTAGCCTGCCAGGCTTTTCTGTCTGTGGGATTCTCCAGGCAAGACTACTGGAGTGAATTGCCATGCCCTTTTTCAGGGGATCTTCCCGACCCAGAGACTGAGCCCATGTCTCATTCTATCTCCTGCATTGGCAGGAGGGTTTTCTACCACAGCAAGTCTATTAAAATAGTAAGGAATGATTTGAGTACTTCAAACACTGTCGTAGATGCTTTCATATACTTTATTTCATTTTATTTTCCATTTGACTCTCATTTACTATCTCACAGGTACTGAAATATCTTTATCAAACACCCACACATAATGGTTATTTTCAAATATTGACTACTATAACTAAGAAATGGAGAACAAAAGCCCCAATAAATAACACCATCCATGAACAGCTACATTTTATGATTGGTGGATTTCTGACTAACATTTCTCCCTTGTGTAAAAATAATTTACTACTTATAAAAGCAAGATAACAGAGTATTTAAACTCTTTGGTGATTGCCCCCATAATGTTACACAGATATGTTTTCCTTGTATTATGGATTGAACGTTGCGTGGTCCTTGCCCCACTAACACTAATAGTGAAGCCTTAACACTAAAGAGATATGTTTGGAAATGCAGCCTTTTAAGAAGTAGCTTAGGTTAAATGATGCCAAGAGGGCAGGACTCTTATAGGAACTGTGTCCTTCTACTAAGGGTTATCACAGAGCTTCCTCTCTCCTCACTCTCTATGAGAAGGCTTAAAGAAGAGGCCAGGTGGGCACACAGCAAGGTGAGGCCTGCCTCTTCAGGCCAAGGAAAAATGCTCCAGAATCAGACTTGTCTTGCCATGCTTGATTTTGTGCTTTCCAGACTTGAGAACTGTGAGAAATCAATTTCTTCTCTTACAGTCACCCAGCCTGTGGTACCATGACATCACATTATATAATATAGGGTTAAGCATAAGTTAATTAGCCTTAATGCTCTTTCATCTTATAGATGCATTATATTATAAATTATTCTTTCCCTCGTATATATTTCTGAATGTTTAACATTTGAAAACTTCCTATAATAATACCCCATATATACTTTTTAACCTCATCTTAAAATAAGTTCCCTAGAGAAGGAAATATTTGGTCAAAGACTATAAGCATTCTAAGGAATTTGATGCACATTGTATTGGAAGAAGACTTAAAAAATGATCTTTTCAAATATGACAATATTTTACCTGTTTAATGCAAAGAAAAAACCACAAATTAAACTTTAAATGACAGTGTTCTTGATAAATGAAGCATTGACTGATGTTGTATTCATAATACAAAACAATCTTCTCCTAAGCAGCTTTAACCTGTCTTCGAAATGGCTCAGACATACATACATTCAACCACGTTTTTCTTTTTTTTGCACTCAAATACTGACTGAGTATTTTTCTCTATTGTTTTGGCTTTTAGCAATTGGCAAAGTATTTTGTCTTCATCAAATATCTTCATTGCAAAAATATCAAACAAGAACCAAAAATTGGTCTTGGAAATAATGTTTATATTTTATTCAATTGTAAACAATTGTCTGGGCCTTAGTCTTTCTGTTTTTTCAGTGTATACTTTGAACACATAAATTATTTTTATTAATTTTTTATTGAAATATACTTGATTTACAATGTTAAGTCAATCTCCCCTGTACAACAAAGTGAGTCAGTTTTACACATGTGTACATTATTTTTTATATTCGTTTCCATTATGTTTTTTCACAGGATATTCAATATAGTTCCCTGTGCCATACAGTAGCACCTTGTTGTTTCAGTTTCCCTTGTTGCTTAAGTGGCTCAGAGAGTAAAGAAGCTGCCTGCGAATGCAAGAGACCTGGGTTCGACCCCTGGGTCAAGGAGATTCTCATTGAGAAGGGCATGCAATTCAAGCCAGTATTCTTGCCTAGAGAATTCCACAGATAGAAGAGCCTGGTAGGCTACAGTCCATGGGGTCACAATGAGTTGGAAATGACTAAGCGACTAACACACACACACACACAGACAAACTCTTTAATTGAGGATTCTGAAATGCTCAGTTCTGGGATCTGATCATTAACTGCTCTTGGAACCAAAATGTGTTCAACCATTGCTATAGTGAGAGTTCATCCAATTCTCTTCTTTATCCAGATCTTCCAATCTAAAAGACATCTAGATACAATTATTACTTTATTGACTATGCCAGAGCCTTTGACTGTGTAGATCACCACAAACTGTGGAAAATTCTGAAAGAGATGGGAATACCAGACCACCTGACCTGCCTCTTGAGAAACTGGTATGTAGTTCAGGAAGCAACAGTTAGAGCTGGACATGGAACAACAGACTGGTTCTAAATAGGAAAAGGAGGACATCAAGGCTGTATATTGTCACCTTGCTATTTAACTTATAAGCAGAGTACATCATGAGAAACACTGGTCTGGAAGAAGCACAAGATGGAATCAAGATTGCTGGGAGAAATCAATAACCTCAGATATGCAGATGACACCACCTTTATGGCAGAAAGCATAGAACTAAAGAGCTTCTTGATGAAACTAAAAGAGGAGAGTGAAAATGTTGGCTTAAAGCTCAACATTTAGAAAACTAGATCATGGCATCTGGTCCCATCACTTGATGGGAAATAGATGGGGAAAGAATGGAAACAGTGTCAAACTTTATTTTTTTGGGCTCCAAAATCACTGAAGATAGTGACTGCAGCCATGAAATTAAAAGATGCTTGTTCCTTGGAAAGAAAGTTATGACCAACCTAGACAGCATATTAAAGAGCAGAGACATTGCTTTGCTAAGAAAGGGCCGTCTAATCAAAGCTGTGGTTTTTCCAGTAATCGTGTACAGATGTGAGAATTGGACTATAAAGAAAGCTGAGCATTGAAGAATTTATGCTTTTGAACTGTGGTGTTGGAAAAGACTCTTGAGATTCCCTTGGACTCCAAGGAGATCCAACCAGTCCATCCAAAAGGAAATAAGTCCTGAATGTTCATTGGAAGGATTGATTCTGAAGCTGAAGCTCCAATACCTTGGCTACCTGATGCGAAGAACTATGTCATTTGAAAAGACCCTGATGCTGGGAAAAATGGAAGGCTGGAAGAGAAGGGAACGACAGAGGATGAGATGGTTGGATAGCATCACCAACTCAATGGACATGAGTTTGAATAGACTCTGGGAGTTGGTGATGGTCAGGAAGGCCTGGCATGCTGCAGTTGATGGGGTTGCAAAGAGTCAGACACAACTGAGTGACTGAACTGAACTGAGATACAAAGGAATTTGGAATTGCCAAGCCATATACTGCAACTATATATACAGCATTTTATGGTTATACTGTAGTTATATATGTGCTATGGTGTTCTTACTTGCTGTATCCAGCTCTTTAGGACCTCATGGACTCTAACCCACCAGGCTACTCTGTCCATGGTGATTCACCAGGCTAAAATATTGGAGTGGGTTACCTGCCCTCCTCCAGTAGATCTTCCCAACCCAGGGATTGAACCAGGTCTCCCGCTTTGGAGGCAGATTTCTTAGCATCTGACCCACCAGGAAAGCCCAAGACTACTAGAGTAGGTAGCCTATCCTTTCTCCAGGGGAACGTCCCAACCCGGGAATTGAAGCAGGGGCTCCTGCATTGCAGACACATTCTTTACTAGCAGAGCTACCTGGGAAGCCCTAGGAAAAAGGAAAACAAAATAAGTTCTATGTTTAGACTGAAGAAAATAACCTTTGATCGCCTAAATCAAAACTGCTGAGCTTTACAATTGCTGTGTAGGATCATCAAATCTTAACTAACTTGTATAGTTCTTGTACATCTCTGTTACTCTACCAATCATCTTAATGTGAGAAATACCTGGAAATACACTTCATGGATCTTAAAGCAAATTTTCATTAAGTAAATATAATCAAAAATGTTTGCTCTATACTCATATTTATTTATATATTACATATATATATATTTCTATATATTTTCTTTATAAAATATCAACATCCTAGTTGAGAATAATAAATGTTTGAGACCAAACTGTTTTCAATCAAAAGAAATTTGGAAGATTTTTTTAATTGATTTTTAAAACAAACCAAAAAATAATAATTATATTTTAAAACCTGTCAGCACAATAATATCTTGGTAGATAATGCAACTTTTGATACATAGTAAGTAGAACCTATTTTTCACATGAAGATTTGTGCAATAAGCACAGTCTTAAGTTTTTTGAAAAACATAATTGAATTGAATGCTTAGAAGAGAATACTTATTTTGACCAATTGTTAGGCTGAATTGAGGTAGATATACCTTGATTAACCTCTGTGTAGCAGTTTCTTTTAGCTAGCAGGTCAACTATTTTTTCATTAATGACATTTTAATTCAAATGAAATTGAATTGAGTGCATTGCTGAAAATATAATGTGCATTAGAAGAGAAGAAAGAATCTTTTTCTGCTGCTCACTGAGTAATATTTCCTTCAACCAAAGGGAGAAATTTTTCAGAAGTTCCTCTCTTCCTCAGTCACCCTCACATCACTCTGCAGTCAAGTTGCAGTTTCTTATGACATTTCTTTAAATGAAATTGCAAACAATGTATTATTAAGTCAGTAATTGCTGATTTTTGTTATTTCCATAGGACAGAGACAAAGGAAAGAAAATTTAACTATCTGGATTTAAGGTTTCTATTCTTTTCCTAAGGCCTTCCCTGGTAACTCAAACGGTAAAGAAACTGCCTGCAATGCAGGAGATCTGGCTTCGATCCCTGGATCAGGAAGATCTGCTGTAGGAGAAAATGGCAACCCACTCCAGTATTTTTGCCTAGGAAATCCCATGGGCCGAGTATCCGGGCAGGCTGCAACCCACAGGGTCACAAAGAGTCAGAGACTCTGAAGGGACTTAGAACAGCACAACACGTTTGTTCTAAAAGTGAATAATTTATTTTAAAGTCATAATACAAGTGAGCCCACAAAGTATTGCAAATGAAATATAAAAATCTCCTTATTATTTGTTTATTAAATTGATATCCCATTAGTCAATGGGTAGGTTTTCAGCAATCACAATGTTTTTTTTTTTTCCACAATGTTTTAAATATAGTTTTTGCCCTTAAGTTTCATATCTGGCATTCTATTTTAAAGCAATATCAGAAACACAAAGAAAGTTTCTCTGAAAGCAAATTTACCTTCAGGTTCACCAGAAAATCTATGTAAAATGAAACAGCCATTTTCCAGCCTTTGGCATTTTAGGTAAATAATTTCAAATTATTAAATGAGGTTGAAGGGGTTACAAATTGCTGTTTATGATCCTAAACTCTAGTCAATCCATAGACATTTAAAACATGTTTAGAACACTAAATATTAGTAAAAATGTTTACCAAAAGTTTATGTAAAACACAAAATTCTGGTACCTAGAATATCTATATTTTTCCAAATGGTGCCATACAACTGAAATATCTCTACTGATCTGAGATTATAATCTAGATAGAATACTTACTTGCAAAATGTTTATAAGTTTATCTGATTTATATGTAATTTGATGACATGACTTTTTCAATGACATGGATGAAGAACAACTCTGGTTAGTGTTAGGTTTTTAAACTTTCTTAAACCTGGTGAAACTGCATTCATTTTTGGAATGTTACAGTAGATATTAGGGTGTCTATTTTGCTGACTAGACGTTTCTATCTTAGTTCAATCTGATAATATGCATAGACTCAGCCTACTTTATTTTAATTAAAAAAATTACCCTTAGACAGCGATGGTTTTGCTATAAATGAAATGACAATATGGTGATACATGAGATAACGACTTTAAAATTTAGTCCTTTGTGTATAGAGAAAACCAAGCTGTCAGTAAATTTCATGTGTATTTCGCTTCCCTAGAATTATATGTGATTTATAATTCATAAAAATTGTTTTAAGGGAAAATAAGAATGCCTATAATGTGATCTCCATGTCTCTCTGGGATAGTTTTAGGAGTACTGTACATTTTATTTACTAGGGTTGTATAGCAAGAGAGTGCCTAGAAATCTCATCCCTCCTTGAGACTGAAGGAATAGTGAATGTGCATAAAACATTATTTACTGCAGTGCTGAGAGGTCTATAAATATCGCTGCTAGGACGGCTGATTAGGCTGTCTCACTGCACTTTCTCTGCCTCTGTATATTTGTTTGTTGTTCTTTTTTGCTTACTTTATTTTGTTTCTTGACTCTGTCTCCTTTAGAGACTTTCTGAAGTATGGCTCCTAAGCAGTTAAGGTTACCTCAATGAAGGGAAAGAATTAATGTGATTGGGTCCATGTTTAAATTACTTCCAGAAAATAGCTCCAGCTTTGAAAAGACTAAAACCAACTCTGGAGATGCTAGAACTCCAGATGGAGGGTGAAGTTTTGAATTAATGATAAATTGAATATGATTTTGACAAAGAATAAGGAAGATTTCCCCAACCCAAATTTCCCTCACCCAGTCCTATTACTTTGGTTTGAAATGACACTATTATAGAACTCATTCTCCATGAATGAAGGAATTATCCTCTATTAAAATGCAAATGCCCCGGAAAAGACAGCACAAGAATCAATCAATCATTTATACCTTAATGAGAAATTGCCACTCACACCCTTTCCAACATTACAATTATCTGAGATTGAGCACTGGTAGGATATTAGATGAGACAGAATCATGTTGGAAACCAAGAGTAAGGAGGAAAAAAAATAAAAGGGAAATGAGACAATGCTGAGACTAAATGACACAATTTACAATGTTACTAAGACATTGAATCACAGGTGACAAGCAGGTATTGGAGGGAGTATGCTGAGCTCACGAAAGACTGCTATTGCAAAACCATTCAGTGGTGTTCTTACATTTGAGGAAAACATATTATTCTCTGTTCTCTTCCTTACCTAGAGGACCACCATTCATCTTGAAGGGTGCTGAGATATCACCCGCATAATGGACATGGATCTGTATTTAGGCAGTCAGTTTAGATGTACCTGCTTTGAGAGCACAAATATAAACACATGTATTCTGAACTTATCAGCACAACACAAGAGACAATAAACACAGTATTCACTTTTTTAATGTTCCCTGTAAATGGTTTAAATAGAATGGTTTTTAGATCATGTACAATGTCTGTGAATTACAAATATTTAGTCTAAACATAAATTTTTAGAAAAACATCTATTTAGTAAGGCAACATACCTTCCAATCCTTCTTCATTTATAATTTTCCTTGTGTAATCACATAAGATACCATGCTTTCCATGGCACTTCATATAGTTTATCAATATGTCATTGTTGCCATCATCCTTATTTATATGTATATGTTTCTCTAGGGTTATACAGGAAAGTCACACTTGAGTAAACAGGTGGTTCTCTAGCTTCAAGGACAATTCTTGATAAAGATGTCATTCTTGATATCATATTATGCACTGTGGATATTATATGTGATTATATATAATTTATACTATGTGTGAACACATACAGTACTGAATCTACATCAGCCATGACAAATTAAAATGAGTGCATTATATGAGAATAACTTAAACTATTGTTAAGAAATCTCTAAGTATAAGGCTTCAATAACATGAATCTTTTAAAAATGAAATTCATAATAAATTTCAGCTGCTGATTTAATTTGTGGCAATTCAATTTACTTTCACCTACAAGTACTTTAAAAAGTTATAACTAGTGTGACTACCATGACGGCAATATATATGTTGTTGTGCACGTGAAAGTTCATGAGTAACATCTTATTTCTCCTTTATCATATTTTATTAAAGTTATCTTCAAATAGAATTTTTGTTATAACTGTGGTCATTTATTATCTCAACTAAGCAATGTACTTATAAATTTTTTGTTATAATTTTCTGATTAGCCATTTGCTGGGTTTTTA
Organism: Madoqua kirkii; assembly: GCA_006408675.1. Taxonomy (NCBI): domain Eukaryota; kingdom Metazoa; phylum Chordata; class Mammalia; order Artiodactyla; family Bovidae; genus Madoqua; species Madoqua kirkii. The sequence continues at coordinate 10,032 of SJYC01069873.1, forward strand.
GTCATCTTTAATCTTCTTTACATTTTGTTTTTGATTCTTCGTATTATTTTTATTTAACTTATTCTTGGAGTAAAACTATAAGGCAATAGAGTTCATGAGTAAATTAACTATATTTATCTGTTGGCGAGAAATCATTTATCATCCCTGTCAATACATATGCAAATTTTTTAAAAAAGCTTACCAGTTAGCTCTATAGTGTCAAACCAGGTTTAAATTAAGAGAGAAGTGATGCATTAATTATGTGTGCATTTGTCTATCTGTTTTTAAAAATGTGTCAGCTATTATTTCAGTCCTTTACTCAGAAATGAGAAGCTTCATGAATGCATAATTCTTATTAAGGATAATATTCCATGTAACTGTAAATCTGAAAATCTCACTACAAAGAGTTCTTACTTATGTAATTTGCAGCTTTTTCTCCAGTGAAAATTGTAATTTTATTCATAACCAGAAAAAAAATAATCAAAGGAAAACCTGAAAAGACAAATCACAACTGTCCAAATTTTACAGAATTTTTCTCTTTTCAACAGTCAGCATCAAAACTGTGAAGTAAATTGCTTTTGAATGCTTCTGTTCCAGATGTCAGCCATCTTGCTTATCCCTGAAGGAGCCCCATCTGAACTAAACAGCTCAGGATCGCGTCGAGGGATGTGGATGCTGATTGAACACAGGTGTAATGGTTGAAACACTGTCACACAGTCTGACGTTAACCTAAGATCTTTGTTGAAATAGTTATTACTGATGGCACGAAATGTAATTGCTAATTTTCTGCCTGAGTGGTTACATATTTTCTCTAAATCTTAAGAGTTATTCATCCTTTTGCCACTGCCCATCCCTCACAGTTTAAGGCGGATGTGTCAGTGGTCCATGGACCAGTAACTGAACCTGTCACTTGCAATCTACTGATTTCATTCTTCAGAAATGTGACCACTGCTTTATTCACTCTCCTGCTTATTTTTCTCAGGGTATCAAATGTCTTACTTGAACCTAAGCTAACCAATATTCATTGTTTACCTTAAAGAGCATCTTCAGGCACTGAGCAAAGGGATGGTGGAGACTCAAATCTGATGCATTTTAGTATTTCTGGTTTTCAATGCCTGGCTTTCAAATGAGTTGAATTTTTGTTTTTTTAATGATCCTAATTCTAAAAAATCAGTCTATTGTACTGTGGGTGTAGAGGGTGTGAAGGTACAGTGGAGAGAGGGCTAGGAAGCTGAGATTTGCCATTCCTATTTGAATGAAAATCTTCTTTGAATGATTTACCATAACTCAGTCTGATTAGACATCTTTCCAGAATTTTACTGAGTGCTAGGGCTTAGTGCCTACAGATCGGTCAGTATTCAGTGATTTTGACAATAATTTTGCCAAAGTAAAATTAATCACCATAAATTTTATACTTTAAAATTTAGTTTCTACTAAAATGATTAAGTCATCAGTTCAGTTCAGTCGCTCAGTCGTGTCCGACTCTCTACGACCCCATGAATCGCAGCACGCCAGGCCTCCCTGTCCATCACCAACTCCTGGAGTTCACTCAGATTCACGTCCATCGAGTCAGTGATGCCATCCAGCCATCTCATCCTCTGTCATCCCCTTCTCCTCCTGCCCCCAATCCCTCCCAGCATCAGAGTCTTTTCCAATGAGTCAATTCTTCACATGAGGTGGCCAAAGTACTGGAGTTTCAGCTTTAGCATCAGTCCCTCCAAAGAAATCCCAGGGCTGATCTCCTTTAGAATGGACTGGTTGGATCTCCTTGAAGTCCAAGGGACTCTCAAGAGTCTTCTCTATTACCACAGTCCGAAAGCATCAATTCTTCAGCGCTCAGTCTTCTTCACAGTCCACCTCTCACATCCATACATGACCACAGGAAAAACCATAGCCTTGACTAGACAGATCTTAGTCGGCAAAGTAATAGTCCACAGTAAAGAAAAAGGGGAAAATAACATATGCCAAATTTATGCATAAATAGAGGATTTTCTATAAACATAAATTGTAAATTTTGTCAAAATCCTTTCAAAATGATCTGAGACCCAAAAGGACTGTATGCTTCGTAACACCTTGTTTTAAATACTTATTTTATTTGCAAAAGATAGGAACATTTTTCCTAAAACTGTGACTGACTAATAAATAGTCAGGATTGTAAAACTACTGATTGAAATTTTAGATAGTGGATCTTTCCAGTTTAAGTGAAAAGGATAAAATAATCAGTTTGGCTTAGTGGGAAAAAATATAGGTGCTAGATTAAAATTTGATATTTACTGTTTTGTGACCTAGGGGATATTACCTTCATCTCAGTGTTTTTATCTTTAAAGGGGGTACAGTCATCCTTGTTTTACGAGTTGATGTCAGTATTAGAAATAGGTGGGTAAATTACCTTACACAGCATCTGTCACATAACAGAGACTTGAGACTCTTGTCATGGGATCCGCTGTGAATCCCGTTTCTAGCGGCGATGAGACGATTCGCTAATGGGAGAGTCAGCTGTCAGCATGAGGATCCAGGGGAATGCTTTCAGGATTAGAAGAGAGGAGCGATGCGGAGCCCTGGGGTGTGATTCAGACTGAGGAAGTTCAAGGCCGGGTGTGCTTCCTCGCGTGGTGGCGGTGGTCTGGGGCTACTTGACCGAGAAAGGAGAAAACTGACGCGTACCTGAGAGCTGCAGCGGAACGTCAGTGCACGGGTTAAGACGCCCATCGCTGGATTTGATCCAAATGCTAGGTTAGAAAGCAGAAGCATCACATGTTGCCGCAATAACGGGGAAAGTGGCAAGCCTGACGTTGTAGCCCACTTTAATTTTTCAAGGTTGCATATTGATAAGCTAAGATGTTTAAGTTAAAAACTATAATTAGCTTCCCTTGAGTTTTGTTCCTTTGTGATATATGGAGCATTTTAATCTGGTCTCCCAATTTCCCGTTCCATGTTAGAGAATCAAAGGATATACAGTGAATGAGTTCACTTTGAATTAAAAAAAAGGGGGAGGGTAGGCATTAAAGAACTGACTATGAGGTCTGGAATCTGGTAAAACCTGAAATTAAGAAGTAGAATCATGGGCATTTGGGAAAGATGAGAGAGGGAGCAAGCTGTAGGAGAAAGCAACGTAACAGCAGTTTTTGGTTTTAAACACGCTGTCTTGACCCTGTTTTTAGGTTGAGGTTAGAGCCTGGGCAGGTTCCTTTTGTGAATAGCTGAGTAAATGCAGAGCCCGAACACATCCCTTCCCGCACTGTCTTTGCTAGGAGCCCTGTGTCTCAGCCTTAATCAGCCCTGAGGCCAAGTATCAGACAAGTTGGAAGAATCCCTCCCTAACTCTCAGTCGGAAGCATTCTAAAGGAAACACTGCAAACGTACAGGAAAACAACACATGGGAAAGATGAGATCTCCTCAAGGAAACTGAAGATACCAAGGGAACATTTCATGCAAAGATGGGCTCAGTAAAGGACAGAAATGATCTGGACCTAACAGAAGCAGAAGATATTAAGAAGAGGTGGCAAGAATACACAGAAGAACTGTATGAAAAAGATCTTCATGACCCAGATAACCAGGATGGTGTGGTCACTCACCTAGAGCCAGACATCCTGGAAAGTGGAAGTGGGCCTTAGGAAGCCTTACAATGAACAAAGCTAGTGGAGATGATGGAATTCCAGCTGAGCTTTTCAAATTCTAAAATACAATGCTGTTAAAGTGCTGCACTCAATATACTAACAAGTTTGGAAAACTCAACAGTGGCCAGGGAACTGGGAAAGGTCAGTTTTCATTTCAATCCCAAAGAAGGTCAATGTCAAAGAATGTTCAGACTACCATACAGTTGTGCTCATTTCACATGCTTGCAAGATAATGCTCAAAATCCTTCAAGGTACACTTCCACAGTAAGCAAACTGAAAAATTCCAGATGTGCAAGCTGGCTTTAGAAAAGGCAGAGGAACCAGAGATCAAATTGCCAACATCCTTTGGATCATAGAGAAAGCAAGGGAATTACAGGGAAAAAAAAAAACCTGTTTAATTGACTACATGAACGCCTTTGACTATGTGGATCAAAACAAACTGACTCTTAGCTCTGGATTATGTAAATTGTCAGTATGATATCATTTGATATACGGCCCTGTGTCTCAAAAGCTTATGTTACTTGCCTTGACTTCTGATATGTGGAACAGTTCTCAGAGCTTCCTAAGGTACTTTTCCCAGGTTACAATCCTCAATTTTGGTTGGGATAAAATTTTCCATTTCTTTCTTGTATCAACTGATTTGTTTTTAGTGTATTACCTCATTTCAGAAACTGCAAACTTAACCTAGTCTTTGGCTGAAGGCAAAAAAAAAAGTTTTGTTTTGTCTTTTTTTCTTAAGAGCAAACTTGTACAATAAACTGGGTATGTAGAAAGTGTACAATTTGACAAGTTTTGACATATATATATATATATATATATATGGCTTCAAAACTGTCACAAAACCAAGATAATAATCACACATGTCACCCCAAAAGCCTTCTCATGCCCTTCATAATTTCTTTCCTACCCTTTCTTAACCTCTCTCCACCTTTTCTCATCCCTGCCTCCAAGCAACTGCTGAAATATTCTATCACTTAAAGGATTTGCATTTTGTAAAATTTTATAAACTTTTTTGTTGGACATTCATACAACATTATTATTTTGAAATGTATGCATTTTGTTGCATGCATCAAATAAAATATTTTGCTTTGATGAGTAGTAATATTTTATGTGGCATAGCACAATTTTTACATTCGCCTTTTGATGAATATTTAAGTCATTTAGACTTAGGATTGCTACCAGAATAAAGCTGCTGTGAATGCTTGTGTATACATCTTTGTATGGACAAATTTTCATTCTTTTGTTTTAGGGAGCTAATAATTTGTAGTGAAATAGTTGGGTCATATGGAAGTTGTATTTTCAAGAAACTGTCAAACTGTCTTTCAGAGTGTTTCTAACATTTTGCATTCCTACCATTAATCTTACAAGGTCGTGTACCTCTGCATCTTGTCAGCACTTGATATGATAGGCTTTTTAATATAAACCAGTTTTAAAGGCATGTAGTGGGCTTCCCAGGTTGCTCAGGGGTAAAGAATCCACCTGCCAGGAAGCATGAGACACAGGTTGGATCCCTGGGTTGTGATGATCCCTTGGAGAAGGAAGTAACAACCTACTCCAGTATTTTCTTGCCTTGGAAATCCCACGGATAGAAGAGCCTTATCCACAGGGTCACAAAGATTCAGACATGACTTAGCAGCTAAACAGCAACAAAGTGGTATCTCATCATAGTTTTGTTTTGTATTCTCCTGATGACTAAAGATGCTTAGCATTTTCATATACATATTTGTGATTTGTACATATTCTTTGTCAAAGTTACGAATTCACTAATAAATAAATTATACCTAATTTTATTTATTGCTTCTTATTTTCCTACTGCTAGCTTTGATTGTGCTTACATATTTCAATATAACTCTCATCAAGTATATCTTTTGCAAGTGGTTTGTGTTTTACTCTCTCAGTGAAGTCTTTTGAAGAGTAGGCATTTTAAATTTTGATGATCTATAAGGCAGTATTCTTGATTCTTTTGAGAGTTCTACCTCTAAAGTTATTTCCAAAATGTCCATTTTACATTCCTATCACTGCTCTCCTTTGGGTGTGCTCAGTTGTGTCTGATTCTTTGCAACCCCACGGACTTAGCCCGCCAGGCTCCTCTATCCATGGGGAGTCTCCAGGTAGGAATAGTGGAGGTGGTTGTTATGCCCTCCTCCAGGGGATCTTCCCAACCCAGGGATCGAACCCGGGTCTCCAGATTGCAGGTGGGTTCTTTACCATCTGAGCCACCAAGGAAAGCTTTTTGTAGCAGCTCTCAATTTTTTCTTCACAATCACAATATCCTCTTAAGACTTTGCTTCCAAATTTCACCCTCCATCATAATTACAGTAATTTACCCAACTACTTTCAAAAATATAATGCAGATATGAATGCTTTCCTGCTTAAGAATTTTCAGTAGCTTCCAACTGGATTTTTTAAAGCATCAAATATTTTTACACAGCCTATAATAAGCATCTTTCATGGGCTGGCCCTTGACTGACCCTTATCACCTTATTTTGTACCATATTCTTTCTTAATCATTCTATTTCATCAATACCACCCTCGTTTTTATCCATTTTGCAAATGCTTTAGGGCCTTTGCTCTTACACTTTTCTTTGTTTGGATTCTTTGACTATTTAATTCGTCTGCAATCACTGACCCTAGAATGAAAGCTACTTGGTAGCATGGCTTTAGTTTAAATTCTGTTTCTTTGTTCTTCTTTTCCTAGACTAGGACTGGGATAAAGTGAACATCCATAAACAGTTGTTTAGAAGTATACAAATGAGTAAGAATATAAATTGTTTCGACTATTCTATGCATCATAAAACAGACTTTAATAATTTAATTCTATATTTATTATCAATGATTATCTTAGAAGATGAGTTATCATTACTGTCAATAATGTGTGCTTATTGAATAGATGAGATTGTGGGGAACACCACAGTTTTAACTAGGGAGGACTGACACAGAATAGAGAAGTCAACCTACATAAAGACTAGCAATAATGTAACTAAAATATGAGCCAGTTTCTGGTCCAAATTATGTCTTTACTCAAGGGTTCTTAGATCCTAAGACTAAATGGCGACCTCATCAAAAGAAGAGTAAGCTGGTTGGTGTTTCTGGAGTGATTCAGTTCAGTTCAGTTCAGACACTCAGTCGTGTCTGACTCCTTGCAACGCCCTGAATCGCAGCACGCCAGGCCTCCCTGTTCATCACCAACTCCTGGAGTTCACTCAGACTCATGTCCATCGAGTCAGTGATGCCATCCAGCCACCTCATCTTCTGTCGTCCCCTTCTCCTCCTCCTGCCCCCAATCCCTCCCAGCATCAGAGTCTTTTCCAATGAGTCAACTCTTCGTGTGACGTGGCCAAAGTACTGGAGCTTCAGCTTTAGCATCATTCCTTCCAAAGAAATCCCAGGGATGATCTCCTTCAGAATGGATTGGTTGGATCTCCTGGCAGTCCAAGGGACTCTCAAGAGTCTCCTCCAACACCACAGTTCAAAAGCATCAATGCTTCGGCGTGATTAGAGCATGAGAATTTTAAATATGACTCAGAAATGCTCACTGAATGTCCTAATTTGTAGCTTACTCCAGAATTCTTTGTGGAATTCGTGTGGAGCTTGTAACCTTGTGCCTAAATGTCTCTGTTTATTGATCTGTAGTTGGTTATTCTTCGGCTGTGCCGAGACTTTGTTGCTGTGTGTGGGCTTTCCCTAGTTGTGGCAAACAGGGGCTACTCTCCAGATGCAGCACACAGGATTCTCGTCGTGGTGCCTTCTCTGGTGGCGGGACACGGGCTCTGCAGCCTGTGAACTACAATAGTTGTGGCGCTGAACTGCTCTTCTACTGGGTTCACCAGGAGTGTCTCCCAGGCTCTTGACCGTGGGCCCAACAGCTGTGGTGCCCTGGCTCAATTGCTCTGAGGCATGAGGAACCGGCCAGGGATCGAACCACGTTTCCTGCAGTAGCAGGTAAATTCTTTACCACTCACCCACCAGGGAAACCCCCCTAAAATTTTCTTACAGTGTCTCCACCCTTGACTACATAGTTGAGAATTCCTGTTATAAGTTTTGGAAATGCTAGATATTGGGATCTGGAAGACTCTTCCAGACCCTCTCACTGTATTTTATCAGCATACTTGATGTTTAAGGAGCTATGCCCCTTCGTGAAGACAATAATGAGATCCTCATTTGCTATGTAACAGAAATCCTCAAGATGTTCTTTTTCTTGCTAAATCATATTTTCAGATGTTAATTAAACCACAAAGTAAATTTTCCTCTGACATATATCTTTGCTAGGTTTGCTGTGCACACTTTTATACTCATTGGAACGATTAGCCAGCATCCTGAGGTATTCAGATGATGCTATTTCAGAACAAAGCATGAAGCTGATCTGGCACCATGAGACCCCTACCTCGATGATAGTGATGATCTGCTGACATTATTTTGGAGCATCTCTCTAACAAAAGTAAAGTAGCTTTAAATATTTTCATGTTAACTTTGCTTTATGAAAATGATAAGGGTTGCTAGGATATTTAGAGGCTTTTTACATTGTATAAAGCAAGGAATATTACCTAGCTTCTTCTGAACGCCCCTAAATATTTCTGATTGTAGAAAGTTCATATGGATTTTGAACATACGCAAAGAAAGGAGAAAGTAAACTATTAGTATTGCTTATTTATTTTATTATTTTCCTGGTCATAGTGATGATATGGTGTGAATGACTGTCCTTGGATATCGCTTCTTATTCTGTATTTTTGAGCCTAAATATTAATGTGTATTATTAATTTGACTATACAAGTGCACATGCATAAAAAATATAGAGTATCTCAGAGTATCTCAATGTAAATTAAAAATTCACTATTTCCTGTAGATGCTCTGACAAATATTGTAGTCTATTTCTAATTTAACAAACATACTAATCAGACATTACAAAATATTCAG
>SJYC01069874.1:0-12404 GCA_006408675.1 Madoqua kirkii
AAAGTAGGTTTGCTTTATCTAGGACATTTAAAAATATCTCTAGTAAATTACATCCAATTCGTGTAGAATATTATTTTGCAATTGAATTGTTCATTTGATTATTTCTCATGTATCTGTCATCTAGCTTATTTTACATTCATTTGAGTTTAAAACATTAGTTAATATTGTAATAATTCTGTACAGGAATAATCTTCCTTAAGTTAGGCTGTAGATATGTTCAATTTCTCTTTTAGCAAATGAGAGAAATTGAGACTCAATATAATGAAATATGTGTGCATGGATCCAGATTAGTTAATCACAGAGCTCTGACTTCAAACCAGGAGTTTGAGTTCCCAGCTCTTCTTTCCACTAAGTCCTATCATCCTATTCATATTTTTGATCAGACAATAAATGTTTGCTTAAATAGTATTTTCCTTTTTATGTGATATGCACATGTAGGCCAAATCATCTAACACACTGATAACATTTTTCTAAGAACTTAAATGTAGAAACTGTCCAAATAGAGACACTAACATGTTTGAATCCAGAAGTTCATCCAGGTCTGCAAGTGTGCGAAGTCACTTCAGTCATGTCCGACTCTTTGTGACTCTGTGGACTACCTGCCAGGCTCCGTCTGTCTGTGGGATTCTCTAGGCAAGGATACTGGAGTGGGTAGCTATTCCCTTCTCCAGGGAAACTTCCCGACCCAGGAGTCGAACCCACGTCTCTTATGTCTCCTGCATTGGCATACGGGTTCTTTACCACTAGCACTACCTGGGAAGCCCTCATCCAAGTCTTCTCTTGCCAGAAAACAAACACTAAGATTATTTACTTGACCTCAACCATAGTGACTTCAGGTTTGGGAGCCTTCCCACTTCTCCCTAGCACTGACTCGCTAAATACATTGGGCAGTTTAATACTATGGATTATGTAATATATTCTCTGTTTGTCTCTTCAAATCTTCAATCCACATTCTTGGCAATGTTCTGCTCCCAGGAGATTATCATATTCATTAACTCTGTGTGTGTGTGTGTGTGTATGTCTCTGTGTGTGTGTGTGTTGGGCATTGAGTTTTGCAGGATAATGGATGTTGGATAGAACATCTTTTGTGTCCTTTTCCCTCCTCTAGCTCTCTCTGTTCAGACAACTGCTTCCTCTCCAAGCCGCTCAGACCTCAGATTGGGCCAAGCCCTGCTAAGGCTAGCATCATACCTTGTTGGTTCCTCTTAACCTTGCCTGCAACTTTAAATAGCCTCTCCTTTTAAGCTCTCCTTGGTCCTCCTTTTGTGTGCATTATCAATTTTTCTCTCAGACCTTGGCTGACATAAGGTTTTTCAGTTATTGGAGATAAAGTGAGTCTTTGTTTTATTTCCAGGTAAGGGAAAGGCTATTTGGGGGCTGCTCGACCAACACATACAAGGGACTATAAAAGCCATGCCAAGTATTTCACAGTTTTAAAACCATACTTCCTAGACAGATTTCCTTCACTGTTGGATTTTATTTTATATATTATTCCAAATGTGTGACAAGAATTGGAAGCAGTAAGACTTGTTTCATTAGGCACCTGTTTTAAAAAGTGAGTTTGTTTGTATTTATGCTACTTAAAAGTAAGCTGTTGCACAAGATTTATATGAGATTGAAGTACTCAGAAGTTTCTTTCCTGTATCAACAGTGCTTACTGATATAATGATGAGAGTGGGCGAGTTATTTAAGTGTCTTTCTATCCAGGACATAGTCTTAATTGAGGTGAAAAAAAAAAAAAAGCTGCTATCTGAAGAAAGCTAAGAAAAAAAAAAAAAGGATAGTATCTATGAGCAAATGTTCTAAGGTTGCATATCCCTGCTGCCATGCCTGCCACTTAGTATGTTCTTAGAACAGCCTTTTTATATTAACTCAAAAGATGAAGGTAAAAGATCCAAACAGAATGGTCTACATTTAAAAATAACTAATAAAATGATCCAGATAGAATGCCCAGAGATTATAAATTCCCCTCCACAAAATAAAAGGAACATAGTGTGAAGAGGGCAGTTGAAGGGTATATGCAAGACACACCCATAAACAAAGAGATTTCAAAATATTTCTGTATTCTAGACACATAAAACACAATATGGACTCTAAAAATTGATTAGAAAATTATAAGAAATCAATAACTGAAAAATAATGAAGTAAACAGCCTAATAGTTACAATGAGCAATATAATAAATACTTTTGTAAGTAAGTGGAATGTAAAATAGATCTTATTGAAATGAAATTAGTGTCAGGAAGAGCAGCATGAAGGCAGGGAAAAAAACAAATGAAGTGTAAAGGAGCAATGGTCATTAAAAATATAAACTATAAAAAATAATTGGCATCACTGAGAAGAAAGTAAAATATGTGAAGCAAATAGTAATTTTTCTAAAATGCAATGAAAGATATAATGAAGTATTTAAAGACAATAGATAAAAACTTTTGTAAGTGAATTCCTAAATCTATAGAATGCAGGAACTTTTGTTTAATAAAAGTAAATGTAATCTATTTATATGTAGAGATAGCTGTTAGATATGTAGATATATATATTGTAAATGTTTCCAGCAAGAGAGAAAAGCACTGAATAATACTTTATCTTAAACATAATATGTATTTTATATAATATATATACATATGAGTCAAAAAACTTGACAGGACACAATCTGAGGTCTTCTTAATTTCTTTATTGCCACAGTCACTGTCAGAGTACACGCCAGGGCTCAGCTTTCACGGGTCTTCAAAGTCATAGTTAGTGAAGCTGTTACTCAATCCAATCAATGCAAAACAAACGACTTAATAGTGATAAACACAATTTGAACGTTAGGAGCTATTTATACTCAAATTAGGACCCATGTAGAATATATTTATTTGCCCTTCTTGAAAATGTATTTAATGATGAAATCCAGCTGCAGAAGGCTGATAAAGGCTCCCAAAGATTTGTCTATTTCCTAACTCCTGGAGTCTATAACTATCACCTCATTTGGAGAAAAAAGTCTATTCTGTGCAAATATGATTAAAGATCTTGAATTAAGAAGAAAAATGTGGATTATCTGGGTGAGGGTAAATGTTGTTATTATAAGAAAGATGAGAAAGGGAGAACACACTCACACACACACACACACACACACACACGAGTAAGCAGTGTGAAGGTGCAGCCAAGTGACTCGTCCCGAGTGGTGGTTCCACTCTTTGGATTCAAGGAGGTCCTGTTCACCCAGCTTGGGAATCTGAGCCCTCAGTTTTATTCTTCCTTTGTTTCATCCACCTTTGTTCCTTTCCATGAGCTGGCAGTATTTCTGCCAACAGAAAATCCTCAGAAATCTTGGTCACCCCTTGCTTATATTCTGTGGATATTGCAGGAATCCACACCATTAGCTACAAGGACTCTGCAGATTCTTCCTGGGTAAACGAACATCTATTCCTGCTTTCTGCTGAGATGGACAGCTGAATCCATAAGTCACACACAATCTCTTTTGCTATTGTTTGTCCAGTCACAGGCTTAACCCTACCTCCAGATGAAGGTATTCTAAATAGGTTGATAATGTTTGAAGTCATCACATGAAGATTCTTTTTTGCTTAGCAAGTATGTCTTCAATTTCTGTTTTTCCTTTCACATTCTTCTATAAGCAGCAAGGAGAAACTGGATCATGCCTTTTGCACTTTGCTTGAAAATCCCCGCAGGAAAACATTCAATTTCATCAAGCTAGAATTCTACTTTTTACAAAACTGTAGAACATGATTCATCCTAGTTTTCTGTCACTTATAACAAGGATAATCTTCCCTCCAGTCTCAAATCTCATATTCTCCATTTCAATCTGATGCCTCATCAGAAGTACTTTTAAGATTCATATTTCTAACATTATATTTCTAATCACTATAATGTATATATTTTCTAAGATGATAGAAGCTTCCTTTACAGCATTTTTTTTTCTCCTGACACTTTCCTAGTAAAATAAACACCCAAATTTCTAGGAACAGTGCTTTCAAAGCAATCTAAGTATTTTTCTGTAATGCACCTCAAAACGCTTCCTTTCATCACCATTGTTATTGTTGAGTCACTCAGTTGTGTCTGACTCTTTGCAACCCCGTGGACTGCAGCACACCAGGCTCCCCTGTTCTTCACCAAATCCCGGAGCTTGCTCAAACTCATGCCCATTGAATCAGTGATCGCATTCAACTGTCTCATCCTCAGTCATCCCCTTCTCTTGCTGCCTACAATTTATTCCCAAATCAGGGTTTTTTCTGACTCAGCATCAGGTGGCCAGAGCCCTGGAGCTTCTGTTTTAGCACCAGTCCTTCCAGTGAATATTCATGATTGACTTCTTTTGGGTTGACTGGTGGAATCCCCTTGTTGTCCAAGGGACTCTCAAGAGTCTCCTCCAACACCACAGTTCAAAAGCACCAATTCTTTGGCACTCAGCTTTCTTTGTGGTCCAACTTTAACATCAATACACAGCTATTAACAAAAACACAGCTTTGACTAGATGGACTTTGTCGGCAAAGTAATGTCTCTGCTTTTTAATATCCTGTCTAGGTTTGTCACAGTTTTTATTCCAAGGAGCAATTGTCTTTTTATTTCACGACTGCACTCACCATCTGCAGTGATTTTGGAGCCAAAAAAAAAATAAATAAATAAAGTCTGTCACTGTTTCCATTGTTTTCCCATCTATTGGCCATGAAGTGATGGGACTAGATGCCATGATATTCGTTTTTTGAATGTTTAGTTTAAAGCCAGCTTTTTCAGTCTTATCTTTCACCTTTATTAAGAGGCTCTTTAGTTCCTCTTCACTTTCGGCCATAAGGGTGGTGTCATTTGCATATCTGAGGTTATTGATATTTCTCCTGGCAATCTTGATTCCAGTTTGTGCTTCATCCAGCCTAGCATTTCACATGATGTACTCTGCATATAAGTTAAATAAACAAGGTGACAATATACAGCTTTGACATACTCTTTTCCCAATTTGATACCAGTGTGTTGTTCCATGTCCGGTTCTAACTGTTGCTTCTTGACCTGCATACATGTTTCATAGGAGGTAGATAAAATGGTCTGGTATTCCCATCTTCTGAAGAATTTTCCACAGTTTATTTGATCCATGTAGTCAAAGGCTTTAGTGTAGTCATTGAAGTAGAAGAATTCATCACCGTTACCCAAATCCAACACCAGTTTCATGTTTTCAGGTATTTGTTATAGCTACAAATTGCTTCCCAATCCCAAAGCCTATATTAATTTCTTAAGGTTGCCATAACAAAGTACTATAAACTAGGTGACCTAACACAAAAGTAATTTATTTTCAGACTATCTTAGAGGCTAGAAATGATCAAGAAGTTGAAAAGGCCACACTCTCAAAATCTCTAGGAGACAAACATTTCTATGCCAGTTGTTTAGCTTCTGATAATGCAAGAAATCCTTCACATTCCTTGACTTTTTGTGCGTAATTTCGGTCTCTGCCTCTTTTTGAAAGTGAAAATGAAAGTCACTCAGTTGTGTCCAGCTCTTTGCTACCCCATGAACTATACATTCCATGGAACTCTGCAGGTCAGAATACTTTAGTGGGTGGCCATTCCTGTCTCCAGGGGATCTTCCCAACCCAGGGAATGAACCCAGGTCTCCCATATTGCAGGAGGATTCTTTACCAGCTGAGACACCAGGGAAGCAATTCTGTTATTACATAGCATTCTTTCCCCATATCTTCATATTGTCTCATAAGAACAACAGTTACAGTGGTTGAAAGGTCTACTCTGCTCTTAGTGAATTAATCAGCTAATTACATGCCCAATGGCTCCGTCTTTAAATAAGTCTACATTCTTTTGTATTTGAGATTAGGACCTCAACATACCTTGTTTAGGGACACAGTTAAACCTGTAAAAACTACTGAAGCATATGATAAATTTCATAAAGCTATGTTAATGAAGGAAGCCAAACAAAAACATTTACATGCAAGATTCATATTATATTAAACATCCAGAATAGGTATCTCCGCAGAGATAGAAAGCATGTAGGTGCTTGCCACAAACTGGAGAGTAGGGAATGAGGGATAACAGTGTAGTGGGTATAGGGTTTCCTTTTAGAGTGATGCAAATATTTTTAAACGTGTATTTGTCCACTGAGGCTGCCACAACAAAATACCAAAGATTGGGCAGCTTAACAAGACAAATGCATTTCTCACCATTCTAGAAGCTGGAGGTCCCAGATCCAGGTGCAGGCAGAGCCAGTTTCTGGTGAGATTTTCCCCTTGACTTGCAGTTGGCTGCCTCCGCCCTCCTTCTTCATGTGGCCTTTTTTTCTGTGCAGACACACTCCTGGCATACTTACCTTTTCTCATAAGGACACCAGTCCTATTGGACTAGAGCCACACTCTATGACCTCATTTAACCTTTACTACTTCTAAAAAGGCCAGTCACATCGAGAGGTATGGTTCCAACATGTGATTTTAGTGAAACAATTCAGTCTAGTGTAGAACTAGATAGAATGGTGGTTTCACAACGTACTGAATATACTAAATATCGCTTTGTTTACTTTAAAATGGTTAAAATTGTTATGTGAATTTTGCCTCAATAAAAAAATTTAAAAGTATATTTATGTAAATCATAACTTTTTCTATGCAGTATATATAGCTGTATTCATAATTGATGTTCAAATGCAACAAAGACTTGCTTGTGTGTTTTCAATTTCATTAAAGTAGATGTAATAAACTTTATGCTTTTAAATATTTAACAATTAAAGAAATCGTGATGAAAAGGAGACAGAAAAGGAGGGAACAGGTAAGAAAGGAAGGAGGGGAGGACAAAAAGGAAACAAGCAGGAAAGATGAGAAATGTGAGGCCAGTCTATTTAATTCACCCCCAAGATTCCTGACTGTTGTTTTCTCATCTTTTAGACTGTCTTCTCTCATACCTCAGCTGCTGAGCTATGAAAAATATTTCCATAATTAGAATAACACATTTTCCAACAGGAAACAAATTAATCCTGCAACACTTAATCTCATTTTTAACAAAATTTATCCAGAGGTAAGAGAAAAGGATAATAACCAAATCAATTCCACTTACCTCACAATATATTTTGATTTAAATAGTACACTGACTATTCAGTTCTCTTGCATGCTTACATTCATTTCCTTCACATTTCCCTATGCAGTTGGATATGACATGCATTTTAATCAACAGTCCTAAGGGCTGTCTCTTATACACATCTCCTCCATTATTGCCTTTCATTAATTGTTTATGTTTAATTATCTATCAATTGTTTATGTCAAAATAGGGCCAGTTATAAAATCTCATACAATCCAGGTAGATGATTATCTCTTAATTTTGGATCAAGTTTAAAGGTCAGTATTAAAAAATGAGTCCAATTTTAAATAGCAATAATTATGTATTCAAATTTAGCTATCATTAAGGAAGGAGTGACAGATTTAATTGAAATTATGGCAGGTATGTAACCATCTCTATCATTCAAGAATGTTTCTTCTACCTCCCCCTATAAACCTTAAACTTTTATCACATATAGCTACGTCTGGTAAAAATCTGTTGTTTTTGAGTTATTTATGTAACTCAAAGATCATATAGGGCAAATATCCCTTCTGTTTTAATGAATACATATATATATTTCTTTTCTAACTTTACAGCTCAATTGTGTTGAAAGTAATGAAATATTTCTAGAAGTGCCAATTCCAACCAAGTTATTGAATTGGCCAACAGCACAGCTTAAATTAACTGTTCTTGTTCCATTCCTGGAAATGCTGGAAACGTGCACGTTTTTACTCCTTTCTTTACCCAAATTAGTGAATTAAAATTATGAGAAGATAATTAACAGAGATTAATATTACAGAAAACATTAGTTTCCTGCATCTTTGATGGGCACAGGGCATTCCCAGGGGAAATTTCAGTCCTCAAAAACAATTCTGGGTCACTCACAACAGTCAAAGATAAAATGGAAAGAAACAGTCCCTAGATTCTAACCAGAGGCCTTTCTGCATGTACTAAGTCACAGATGAGGTATACAGCAGTTGGTCTGCCTTGAATATGTCATTTCTAATATTTCCTTAAATGCTTGCAAAGCACAGTCTCACTGACAGCGCCCTAGATCAGTTCTGGAATGCAGAGAACATCTAGTCTTTAGATGTGTAACAAAATAAAGGACACAAATGAAGCAAAGAAATCGTGATGAAAAGGAGACAGAAAAGGAGGGAACAGGTAAGAAAGGAAGGAGGGGAGGACAAAAAGGAAACAAGCAGGAAAGATGAGAAATGTGAGGCCAGTCTATTTAATTCACCCCCAAGATTCCTGACTGTTGTTTTCTCATCTTTTAGACTGTCTTCTCTCATACCTCAGCTGCTGAGCTATGAAAAATATTTCCATAATTAGAATAACACATTTTCCAACAGGAAACAAATTAATCCTGCAACACTTAATCTCATTTTTAACAAAATTTATCCAGAGGTAAGAGAAAAGGATAATAACCAAATCAATTCCACTTACCTCACAATATATTTTGATTTAAATAGTACACTGACTATTCAGTTCTCTTGCATGCTTACATTCATTTCCTTCACATTTCCCTATGCAGTTGGATATGACATGCATTTTAATCAACAGTCCTAAGGGCTGTCTCTTATACACATCTCCTCCATTATTGCCTTTCATTAATTGTTTATGTTTAATTATCTATCAATTGTTTATGTCAAAATAGGGCCAGTTATAAAATCTCATACAATCCAGGTAGATGATTATCTCTTAATTTTGGATCAAGTTTAAAGGTCAGTATTAAAAAATGAGTCCAATTTTAAATAGCAATAATTATGTATTCAAATTTAGCTATCATTAAGGAAGGAGTGACAGATTTAATTGAAATTATGGCAGGTATGTAACCATCTCTATCATTCAAGAATGTTTCTTCTACCTCCCCCTATAAACCTTAAACTTTTATCACATATAGCTACGTCTGGTAAAAATCTGTTGTTTTTGAGTTATTTATGTAACTCAAAGATCATATAGGGCAAATATCCCTTCTGTTTTAATGAATACATATATATATTTCTTTTCTAACTTTACAGCTCAATTGTGTTGAAAGTAATGAAATATTTCTAGAAGTGCCAATTCCAACCAAGTTATTGAATTGGCCAACAGCACAGCTTAAATTAACTGTTCTTGTTCCATTCCTGGAAATGCTGAAAACGTGCACGTTTTTACTCCTTTCTTTACCCAAATTAGTGAATTAAAATTATGAGAAGATAATTAACAGAGATTAATATTACAGAAAACATTAGTTTCCTGCATCTTTGATGGGCACAGGGCATTCCCAGGGGAAATTTCAGTCCTCAAAAACAATTCTGGGTCACTCACAACAGTCAAAGATAAAATGGAAAGAAACAGTCCCTAGATTCTAACCAGAGGCCTTTCTGCATGTACAAGTCACAGATGAGGTATACAGCAGTTGGTCTGCCTTGAATATGTCATTTCTAATATTTCCTTAAATGCTTGCAAAGCACAGTCTCACTGACAGCGCCCTAGATCAGTTCTGGAATGCAGAGAACATCTAGTCTTTAGATGTGTAACAAAATAAAGGACACAAATGAAGCAAAGAAATCGTGATGAAAAGGAGACAGAAAAGGAGGGAACAGGTAAGAAAGGAAGGAGGGGAGGACAAAAAGGAAACAAGCAGGAAAGATGAGAAATGTGAGGCCAGTCTATTTAATTCACCCCCAAGATTCCTGACTGTTGTTTTCTCATCTTTTAGACTGTCTTCTCTCATACCTCAGCTGCTGAGCTATGAAAAATATTTCCATAATTAGAATAACACATTTTCCAACAGGAAACAAATTAATCCTGCAACACTTAATCTCATTTTTAACAAAATTTATCCAGAGGTAAGAGAAAAGGATAATAACCAAATCAATTCCACTTACCTCACAATATATTTTGATTTAAATAGTACACTGACTATTCAGTTCTCTTGCATGCTTACATTCATTTCCTTCACATTTCCCTATGCAGTTGGATATGACATGCATTTTAATCAACAGTCCTAAGGGTCTCAAAGTCCCACATGACTGGATCATAACCAAATATAAAGCTGATAACTAAGTATCCAAACTCCATGCTTGAGACCTCTGATCTTAACCTTAAGTAACACAGAGGACTATGTGTCCAAGAGCATCTTAATAATTTGCCTTTATCCTCTGAAGTCAAAAGCAAAGTACTTCTCTGATACTTAGCTGATACCAAACCTCCTTGACAAGGGAAGTCTAAGCAATTGTCTTGGGCAGTTTATCTGGGACCCTCAATCTCTCTACAGCATATTTCTATCTTGGCCTCCCTATAGAATTCCATCCTTTTTGGTTTCTCTGATGAAAAATTATCTCCCTGCATTTTCAGAGAAGATTGACCTGGTTTTACAGTTCAGGCAAAATAAGTATATATTAGACTTAGAGGTGTCTCATAATTTCTAATTAAAGAAAACTCAAGCTTTATTTAGTTACCATGTCCTTAGTGCTTTAAGAAGTTTTAGCAATTACCTATTGCATTGTTTTACAAATATAGTGCTGTGAAAAACTTTATAATCTGATGCCATGGAAATATAGGGGTCATAAACACAGTTACCAAACAGTACCATAAGTGAATGAGTCTGGACAAATACTGTGTAATTAAGAACGTTAAGAACTCTAATGAACATGAAAGTTTGATGTTATTCTTTGTATTATCTTTCTGTAAGTGGCTAGTATTCAGTTCAGCTCAGTCGCTCATCTAGTTGTTGCCATGCTGACTGCGGACTCAGTATCTTCAGTTTCATTTTTTAAGAGAAAATGAATACTTTATATTACTGCAAAATATCCTCAATACAAGCAAATGCATCCTTAAAAGAATATCTCTGAGGCAGATCCAACCAATTTATTATCACATGAACTATATTTGTAAGGTGCCCAATCAAAATATGATCTCATTATTAAATAAGCTATTGAAATTCTGATATAAACAGTATAAAAATTACTTCTTTGTGCAAAATCATCAATTCAGTTCAGTCACTCAGTAACGTCTGACTCTTTGTGACCCCATCACCAACTCCTGGAGCTTGCTCAAACTCGTGTCCTTTGAGTCATTGATGCCATCCAACCATCTCATCCTTTTCTCTTCCTGCCTTCAATTTGTCCCAGCATCAGGGGCTTTCCAAATGAGTAGTTCTTTGTACCAGGTGGCCAAAGTACTGGAGTTTCAGCTTCAGTATCAGTCCTTCCAATGCATATTTCAAATTGATTTCCTTTAGGATGGCCTAGTTTGATCTCCTTGCAGGCCAAGGGACCCTCAAGAACTTTCTCAAACACCACAGTGCAAAAGCATCAATCCAACACATCAGGTTCTATAAAATCTAAATGAAATTGGGGATTCCTATTCTTGCTTGGAGAATCCCAGGGACAGCGGAGCCTGGTGGGCTGCCGTCTATGGGATCACACAGAGTCGGACATGATTGAAGTGACTTAGCAGCAGCAGCAAAAGAATATGATGTATAGAAGAATTCAGGAGAGTATTATTCGAGAGCCCATTTAAGAAACATCAAGTATAGTTCCAACATTTATTGATGATTCCTATAGTTATTTTACAAGCAGATTTTTAAAGGTTCTTGAAGAGCTTATAGGTAAATGGTAGGAACATATGCCTAATGGCATCACAGTATAATCTAATAAATGTTACAAAAAAAAAAAAAAAAAAGACTATGTGCCCTCTTAAGAAAGCAGTCTATTCTTTGGACGATGACTACCATCTTGTTAGTATTAATCCATAAGTACATCATGGCCTAGTCCTACTGAACATTCAACTCATGTAAATAACCCCACATTTAGTTTTCAAGATCACCAAGTATTATTTTTATGAAGTTTCCTTGTCAAGAGAGGTAGACAACAAGATTAACCAGTTTAACTAGCAGTTATTACTCTCACTGTAAATTAATACGTGCATACACAGTTTTTTAAACATTAATCACTTGTGACTTTGCCTGCCTGTTAGCGTACTCAATTCTAGTCAACCTGTATGCATGAAAAATCAAAATTTAGGGCAGTCCTGGGAACCAAAGCCTAAATGATAGCGAATTGGTCACATTAAATTTTAGGGTATGAGGAACCACCTGTCTAGCTGCACAGCCAACATTACCCAGGTCTTTATGGGCTCCTTCTCTCAGCCACTTCTGAAATATGGTTTAAAACAAAGTTACAGGTTAAATTACAAATGGAAATCTGGAATATTCTGAACACATAGTAGTTATTTATTGTACCAGCATTATGAACATTAATAAATTCTTGGAAGATTTGTATTAATATAAATTTGAACTTCCAAAAATAAATTTTAAATATTTATAAAGTTTTTTAAAAATAACATATATTATTTTATTGAATATTCAAGTAATTGATGTTACATAAGACTAAGATATTCTT
>SJYC01069877.1:0-21115 GCA_006408675.1 Madoqua kirkii
TCTAACCGCCTTGTTTAAGCCTTCATTTGGAAGCATCTGCCCTTAGAAATCTTCACTGGCTTTTTTTTTTTCACTTTTAGTGATTTCAGCAGTGCGATAACTTCCTTCTTTGCTGTGGATCTCCCTGATTTTCTATCCTACATGAAGTGTTTTAAATAGCCTTGTTTGCGTCAGTTCATGTTTAACATCAGATTTTGGATTCTTTGGCCTTTTCTACAAGGACTCTTTCTATTTCTTTCTCTCTGTCTCATCCCTCTGGATTCACATCATGTTCCTTGGTTCTCCTGGTCATTTCCCAGGGATCCCTGAGGCTCTGTTCTCTGTTCAGTATTTTTTTTTTTTCTTTCTCTTTTGGTACTACAAACTAAACAATCTCAATTATCCTATATTTAAGTTACTGATTATTTCATATGTCTATTTAAATTTGTTCAACTCTTTAGTGAAATTTTCATTTCAACTATTGTACTTTTTAACCCCAGAATTTCCATATGGTCCCTTTCTATAATTTTTATCTCTAGATGGATGTTCTCATTTTACACAAAAATCATTTTCTGGTTTCCTTTAGTTGTTTATTTATAGTTTCCTTTAGCTCTTTGAAAATGTTTAAGACAGTTGATGTGAAGTTTTTGCGTGGCAAGTAAAATGATCCCTGGTAAACTCAGGGACAGTTTTTATAAGATGTGTTCCCTTCCTTTTAAGAGGATATATTGCCATTATTCTTTGATTTTTGTTTTTTGTTACTGTTGAAAACTGAACAGTTTCATATTATAGTAATGCTAAGTCAGATTTTTGCCATTTTAACTAAAAAGTTGACAGTATTAGTTATAAGATAGAGACCACAGCTGAAGTCATTTAACTAGACTTATATTAAGAGATTACATTTAACAACTGGTTCCATTTACAATAACAAGAATACATTTAAATGCCTACCATCAAAGCTAACAAATGATGTGCATGTTCTTTATCCCAAAATATAAAACAGTATTGGAATTGTTAAAAATAAATACTTAGATGGATGCACCATTTTCTTAGATTCACATTAATCCCAATCACAACCAAATATTTGGTTTGATTAAAACAAACAGCACCTTAAAACAGACTGAAAAAGGAAAAAGAAGACCTGAAGAGTCATATGTCTTCTGTAAAATAAAACTAAGTAATTCTTGAAGTTTCCATAAAGAAGTCTGGGAATCCGGCTTCCTGGGTTTGAGCATTTGATTTTACCTTTATTCATCCTATTAAACAAATGTTAATTATAAAGCTTAATTATAAAATAATTAAAACCTAATTATAAAATGAATCAGTGTGATATGAACACAATAACACATCAGTGAAAAACAAAACAGTGTTCAACAACAAACCAATAAACACATACAAACTCCCTTCAATTATAATCAAGGTGACATTGCAGTGCAGTAGAGATAGGAGGGCTCTCTCAAAAAGGGTTCTTAGTGGATTATGTATCCAGACGAGAAAACACAGACCTTGACTTCTGCATTTGTACTACATTATTCATACTATGCTCTGAAAAGAGAAAGTTTTCATATTTCCATATGGCAACGTCAGTGTTAAACGTGCTTGTGTGAGTAGCTGAAAAGAAAATGGGAAAATGTTTGTGCTTTATCTTAGCGCTTATCTGTAACTATTATCAATACAGACTAAAGAACAAGAGCAGGAATGATAAATAAATGAGTAAATAGGTCAATATTCAGAACTATAGCATTATGTTCACGTTCGCATTATGTTCACGTTCTCTTTCCTACGCTGAGTTCCTAAAGAATGTGCAAAGAAATCTGTGAACACTCCTTTGGCATCTTATATGTGAGTCGGATTTACCAACTTACTTAACTTTTGAGACTGTTAAGATTAGCTGTGCTTTTACAGCTATACTGAGAGTACTATTACAAAGAGCTTAAAGAAGTACCAATCATTCTCTGCCCAATATAATTTAATTTTAGCTGTGCGTATTCAGAATTAACCAGTGAAGCCTAGAAGAAGGGGACATTCTTGACTCCTAAATTTTTATAGTTGTTTCTCCCTTTTATATTTCGTTTGCGGTACATTCCACTGTCTTCCTTATGTGGTTGTATATGATAGAAAAAGGAAGCTATTTTTTCAGGAAAAATCTAGAGGAGGGATACTTTTTCCATGTCATCTGATTGTGTTGTCAGTTTACATGTCCACAGTCATCTTACTTAAGTTGATTTTGAAATGTGTGAAAAAATATTAAAGAAAATAATCTCTCTCTTCCTCATGACCTTGCTTGATTTCCAACTATCACTTTTTTAGAATAGGACATATAAAAGTATTCTACTAATATCTCTTCTATTTAATTCCAGTAAATTTTATTAAGCAATGGAATGCATGATTTAGATCTCTCTGTCTTAATGAAAAGGTATCAAATATCTAATTGATCTTGCAGAAATTCGTTGGCACTTGTTAGGCATTGGTAACATTCTCTCCTGCCTCCTCAAGCTGAAGCACATTTTAAAATGCTTTTCCTGTTTAGTCATTGACAGAGGAATTTATAATTTGGTGGGAAAGAAGGAGAATAAACTCTATAAATCTGTACTCACTTGGATGAACAGTAGTTACGATAATGAAACAGATAATATATTTTAATGCAGGCATTTTAGCTTCAGTTCAATTCGGTTGCTCAGTCATGTCCACTCTTTGCAACGCCATGGACTGCAGCACGCCAGGCCTCCCTGTCCACCACCAACTCCCAGAGTTTACTCACACTCATGTCCATTGAATCAGTGATGTCATCCAATCATCTCATCCTCTGTCGTCCCCTTCTCCTCCCGCTTTCAATCTTTCCCAGCATAAGGGTCTTTTCCAATGAGTCTGTTTTTCGCATCACGTGGCCAAACGATTGGAGTTTCAGCATCAGTCCTTCCAATGAATATTCAAGACTGATTTCCTTTAGGATTGACTGGGTGGATCTCCTTATAGTCCAGTGGACTCACAAGACTCTTCTCCAACACCACAATTCAAAAGCATCAATTCTTCAGAGCTCAGCTTTCTTTGTAGTCCACCTCTCACATCCATACATGACTACTGGAAAAGCCATAGCTTTGACGAGATGGACCTTTGCTGGCAAAACAATCTCTGCTTTTTAACATGCTGTCTAGGTTGATCATAGTTTTTCTTCCAAGGAGCAAGCATCTTTTAATTTCATGGCTTCAGTACTAATCTACAGTGATTTTGGAGCTCCCCCCAAATAATTTAATCTTAGATTGTAATGTTGATTACTGCTTTGGTTTTAACAATGTCACAAATGTACATACAATATATTGACCAAAATTCAGGAAAGTTTATTTCTTTTAAATAAAAGCTCTAAAGCTTTGATGGATAAAATATTTAAATTTGAATATTTTTATATCATTAATATTATAATTTTAAACACTATTATCACAGAAATTTAGAAATGGCATCCTTGACCATTTCAATCATAGAAAATCATATTTGTTCCAATTTTAAAAATAAATGTTAAAATAGTTTGCAATTTTAATTTGGTCATGCTATTCAGAAATAACAGAGCAGCACTTAATTCAGGACTATAGAGTTCATAACTGTCACGAATTGCTTATATTTTATGCAACAGTCCAAGATTCTGTGTGGCAATCTGTGGAACCTGTTAGCATATCATCTGGATTTAATGTTGAACGGACTTTATTTCCTTTCTTTTGAAATACCCACTGTTCGGCAAGCTTTAAAGAATGTAAATACATTATGCACATATGTGTTTCCATTGCCATAGGTGTGATGTAAAAATTCAAATAACTGAGTCCAATTTTCAACGCCACACTAAAGTTAATATCTTGCGAGTAGAGGAGGGAGAGGGTACTTGAGGTACCCTCAAGTGATACCAAAGTGATACCTGATCTACCAGGAAGGTGCACGTTTCCCCCAAACACAATTTCTTATGAATAAAAATTATGCAAACTGATACTTAGGAAAGGTAAGTGAGCTAATTTCCTGTCACTAGAGAGAATGATCACCTCACTCCAAGAGAGGTAACTTAAACTCTGGTCCAAATAAAGTTCAAGCAAAGGTTCATGGAACATTTCCTTTGATGTACCCAGGGAATTTCTGCTTGTTAAGCATCCAATATCCTTTTTTAAAACTGTTTTTAAGTATAAAAAAGGGATGATATGTATCTTAATCCTTGCTTTGATGACAAAAAGAAATGTGTACACATTTCATCTTTCTAGAATTAAGGCAATGTTGAGGTTAGCTACTCATGTTTTTCTTTATTACACTCTGTTATGAGCAGTAGCGTGCATTACTGCTTATGGAGCTGATGATCACAAAGTCATTTTGAGGAATTTTAAAACACAGAATGAAGCCCATTAGAGCTCGGTAGCTGTTCATTTTACACAACAATATAAGTACTGATGTTCCTAAGTGCACAGACTATACAACACAGCATACAAGCATATCATCAAGACAGAGAAATAAATGCATAATTACACTTCCTAATTGTATTTTTTCTCTCTTCTTGAGTTTAGAGTTTGTGCAGTCCGTTTATATAATGAGTAGCTATTGAGTTAGTTATTAGAAAGATGCAATAAAATAATATCTTGATAAGATATTTTTCACTTTGTTTATATAGTGATTAAACAGATTAGAAATACCTTCAAGAATAGTCTATTAAATGATTGATTGATTTTCATGTTAAGGGCTTTGTGATGGGTAATGGCACTTTCCCTCTTTAAACACTGCCACAATAAAGGAGTCTTCAGTTTAGGCATGTTTGATAACCAATGAAGTGGTGCAGTTAATAGTTCATATTTTTTCTCCAGTGCCAGTTGACCTGTTATACATAAATCAGTAACTTGCATCAACATGTTTCACTTGTGACTTAAAAGTACATTTTAAATGACTTATTTTTCTTTATTATATTCCTTGAGATGAATAAATTAGTGGCTGAATTATTTTGGTTTTCTTACATTTACTTTTATGTTAAAATCCTGTTCTTGAATTTAGCATGTTAGAAGAATGTGTGCCTTGGTTATATTAAGCCTCAAACTAACAAATATTGCCAATCCTAGTCTAATTTAAAGTGTTCATGTTTAATTTAGTATATATTAGACTCTTTCAGACCTTCTATACTAGCCATCTGAGCTATGCTTTCTGGAATTTATTTAATATTTCTTATTTGAAATGTTAAATTTAGCACCTGTAAAAATACAATAAAAGGAGGCATTTGAATAAGTAACAGATATCACTAGTATTTATTTAACCATCTCTTATAAATAATAAACCTCAAGCACTTGGTGAAATATGTCATTTAGATGACCCGAGGTACATACCCCTTTGTTCAGTGTCGCTGAAGGATATTTATTTTCAGGTTTCGCAGAACCATTTTTGTCCTTTATCGAGCCCATCTTTGCATGAAATGTTCCCTTGGTATCTCTAATTTTCTTGAAGAGATCTCTAGTCTTTCCCATTCTGTTCTTTTCCTCTATTTCTTTGCATTGATCACTAAAGAAGGCTTTCTTATCTTAGGTGCTACGTATTAGAAAAGCAAATCTACTCATCAAAGTAGGGTATGATGATTTCTCACTTCAGTGGTAAGGTCAGTCTATGTTTCGGAGGAAAGCAAATGTAGAAAAATGGACATCTGTGAGTCAAAAAATTAACTGAGAGCATTTTAAGATATATTCTAAATTTAAGAAAGAAGTTGTGGGCTCATTTTTATGTGGGGGGGAGTCATGTTTTTATCATGTCTCTGACAAAAAATGAAAAGTAACTGTCCCTAGAATGATGGGAGAGAACCCTATTTTTTCTTCTTTCCCCCTTGGATCTTTAATTGTTTGTTGTGATCAGTCTATTCATTTTCCCTGTATCTGATTTTCGTTTGTCTACACAGTCTTTCTAGTTATCTTTAGAACTCTCTTCTAAAATAAAAAGACCAGTTTAAACATTTTTTTAATTTCCTTCCCAGAAATGAAGTGTGTTTTGCATTTCATCATTCATTCCTTCTGAGTTCTTTCCCCCTTTGAATTTTTTGACTGCCCATTTCTTTACCTCCCTAATTCCCCTTTAAGGTCATCTTGTCTGTTTTTGTTTTTTCCTCTTCTTAATTGTTTTATTTGCTCTTATCACTTCAACAATAGTTTGTACTGAAAGTGGATAAACCTCCATTTCATTCTCAGGGCCTTATTTCCTTATTTTTCAAAATCTCTATTCAGATACTCAACACTCTTATATTTAATACAAAGGAAAATAAATACTTCCATCCTTTGGAGCTTGGCCAGCTTTCTAAGCTGGAGTACATGGAGTAATGATTAATTCACTCTTCTCCATCACCACTTAAGTATATTTATAGTGGATTCTATTTCATGATGTTTTAAAAACCTCTCCCTTCATCTAAATCCCTAATATAATATATTAGTATTAACATCCTGACATTCCTCCACCTAGACCAATATAAACAAAGCAACAAGAATGTTACTCTTTCTTCATCAGAATCCATTTTCCCTATGCCATGATTTCAGGTACCTTCTATATTTTCCATCTTTCACTCTCTTCCTCCAGTTCATTTTCAAGAATCTGCTGTGATAGCCTCCACATCACTCTGCCTTTTCTGCTTTTAAACCCATTCGTTTACATCTTACTTCAACAGACATATTCATTTGCTAGAATTAATAGAAATTGAGGGTGTCTGGTGGTTTGGCTGGCTCTGACTCCTCCTCCATGGAGGAGTCTAAGTTTCCTCCATGAGCTTGTTGGTGTTAACCATTTACTGAACATAATATTTGAAATGTAATATATTTATATGGATACTTTGAGGAAAACAGTAAAATTATTTCCATTCAAAGAGGATTTCTGTTGGCTTCCATGAGGCTTCTGGTGCCTTTTTCAGTTAAAGATCACATGAAGCCATTTTCAAGATCTAAATTTTGGGGTATCATCTAGGGAATCTGGGCTTCCCTGGGGGCTCAGTGGTAAAGAATGTGCCTGCCAATGTAGGAGACCTGGGTTTGATCCCTGGGTCAGGAAGATCCCTTGGAGAAGGAAATGACAACCCACTTCAGTGTTCTTACCTGGGAAACCGCATGGGCAGAGGAGACTGGCGGGTTACAGACCATGGGGTCACAAAGAGTCGGACATGACTGAGTGACTGGACAATCACAGAATTGGAACTGGGCTATGATTTTGCATGAGCTGTTTTACCCTGAAGTTGCTGCCATTTGATCTTGTGTGTTTGAGGGAAAGGGTGTCGTCTTTAATTCATCCCTTTGGCTGTAAGCTGAGTTTTTATTTTTTATTTTTTTATTTTTTGTCTAGAACTCCTAGTAAAAAAGTTTTTAATATGTAGAGAAGAGAAATGTCCTCATGATAAGAATGGCTGTCATGCTTATCTGCATCTGGATTTTTGTTTCACTAAATATTTAGACTTGACTATTGATGCTTCTATGATTTAAGAAAAGATAAACACAGTTTATCATTTTGTAGTATGTTCAGCAGGAAGATTCAAAACAAATAATTTAACTCACAGGAAACAGCAAACTGCTTATACTGCTATAGTGCTCTGTTTCTGTATTTATACTCTTTATACAACATAAATTATTTAAGAGCAAAGGTTTTGTCCTTTTTCATATGTGCTTACGCCACTGAACCCAGATGAATCCTAACTGGACAACAGATTATCATCTCTATAGCTCGTTAGGAACTTTGGAATCAAATACCGCAAGGGCATTAGATTTGCTGTGACGAATACTGCATGCTCGGGCTTCCCCGGTGACTCAGAGATTAAAGCGTCAGCCTCCTATGCGGGAAACCCAGGTGTGATCCCTGGGTCGGGAAGATCCCCTGGAGAAGGAAATGGCAACCCACTCCAGTATTCTTGTCTGGAGAATCCCATGGACAGAGGAGTGTGGTAGGCTACAGTCCACGGGGTTGCAAAGAGTCCGGTACAACTGAATGACTTCACATACTGCATGCTGTATTGGATATAATACTTAACCTAAAAGTCTCATCTTACTTGAGATGGTATAACAGTGACAATCTATAGTAAAATGAGAGTCTACAAGTACTTATTATTACTAACTATGAAACGCAGTGATAATATTAATTGAAGATTTATAATACTTCAAAGATCATGTTAAATGCTTTGTTTGCATTATCAAATTTAATTAGACCCAGCCCTTAGGGTAGGTATAATTTTGCTCCCATGTTAGGTGTCAGGAATTTAAGTCTAAACATAATTTATTTGCCCAAGTTGCCATGGCTAGTAGGAAGCAAAACATGGAGCAACCAGATAGGCCTCATTCATAATCAGTACTTTGAACCAGACTCAGTATGTAATAGAAGGCATTATTTATATTGGTATATATGTATAACTTTTTAGTTATTTTTATTACTGATTTTTTTCATAGCATCTGCAATGCTTTGGAAAATAATTCACAATATGCATTTAAAACTAAGTATTTCTAGTCCAAAATATTTTACCTGTTTAATGAATAAAATCTGGTAACAAGAATATTCCTGAATATATTTTCCACTTTCATGTCTTCATTTCTAATATATATCTTTTCATTCTTTGAATTCAGCAGTGTTTCATGGTGTCTCCCATGCTTGTTTCTTTGCAGTCATTCCCTGGTGATCTCATTTACTAAATGTGCTCCTTAGCAGTTTTCATATTCCTAAAATTAAAAAAGGAATTGCAATGCATATTTTAGATATATTTGTATATAAATCGTAGAAATTATCAGTTTATTTTTTAAGCTTTCTACCCTAAATCAACTTTCCCTGCTATGGAATAATCGCCAGATAATGAACATCATTAAAACAAATAGGGACAATTCATATGTGTAGATGATTAATATGAGAAATTGTCTAAAAGAACATATAATTTTATCTGCTCCAGGGAGGAAAAAAAAAAGCCTATTACATTACTTAAGACCATCATTGAAGCAAAGAAGAATCTGAATCTGGATTGCCATATAATGTAACAAATTTTTGTTTATAGAATTATTTAAAAGTAACATTTTCTAACTGAAAATTTCATATTTTCAAAATAGCTTCTACAGAGATGGAGAAGCTAATCAATAATGGACTGTAGCTCAGGTTTGCATACATGATTATTTTACCCAAATCTAGTAAAATTACATTTAACATATTTAATAATGTATTCAGAAAAGCATTGATGGGAAAGTGAGATATATCACCCTAGTAATGAGAATATTAAATTTCCCATTGCAGGGGGCATTAAATTTCCCATTGCAAGAAAGATGTACAGTAGGAGGAAGTATTGCAGAAACCCTGGATATCTTCAGTTGTCATAAGGAGGAGTGACAAAAGGGACCAAAATCGAAAAGGCGTCTTAAAGTACTGTCAAGCAAGACTGCCCCAGGCTTCTTATCTTCTAGATCACATTCACAGGTCAGGTACTGACTACCAACCTGAAGCTGGGAAACCAGTCTTGAAAGAAGACTGTGCTTTGATGGGAAAGTGAGATATATCACCCTAGTAATGAGAATATTAAATTTCCCATTGCAGGGGGCATTAAATTTCCCATTGCAAGAAAGATGTACAGTAGGAGGAAGTATTGCAGAAACCCTGGATATCTTCAGTTGTCATAAGGAGGAGTGACAAAAGGGACCAAAATCGAAAAGGCGTCTTAAAGTACTGTCAAGCAAGACTGCCCCAGGCTTCTTATCTTCTAGATCACATTCACAGGTCAGGTACTGACTACCAACCTGAAGCTGGGAAACCAGTCTTGAAAGAAGACTGTGCTTTGTTAGGTGGGTCTGAGGCTTCCAATTAGAGACGCTTGCAGAGAGTTGAACATTGGTACTGCTAACGGTAGCTGAGAGTGGAGTTAGCATAACGTCATGATCGTTCAGCTTAAGCACATAGAGGAAGGTGCCAGTAGATACATCCGTCCCTCAAAAGAAGTAAAGTTTTTAGTATCATTATACATTAAAAGGGAAATTAAGTTACTGCTTTAATCAAAACATCAAGCAAACAATCAAGAATCTCAAGGTAAATGATAAAAAAAATCAACACTAAAAGTAGATGCATGTCATAATAAAACAGCTCGCATACAGGAGACACATAATTCAGAACAGAAGAAAACTTTGTGAATCTAAAACTTGATGTATTGTGTTATCCAAGAAGATTCAGTTCAGTTCAGTCACTCAGTCGTGTCCAACTCTTTGTGACCCTATGAATCAAAGCACGCTATCACCAGCTCCCAGAGTTCACTCAGGCTCACGTCCATCGAGTCAGTGATGCCATCCAGCCATCTCATCCTCTGTTGTCCCCTTCTCCTCCTGCCCCCAACCCCTCCCAGCATCAGAGTCTTTCCAATGAGTCAACTCTTCTCATGAAGTGGCAAAAGTAATGGAGTTTCAGCTTCAGCATCAGGCCTTCCAATGATCACCAACTCAGGCTCACGTCCATCGAGTCAGTGATGCCATCCAGCCATCTCATCCTCTGTTGTCCCCTTCTCCTCCTGCCCCCAACCCCTCCCAGCATCAGAGTCTTTCCAATGAGTCAACTCTTCTCATGAAGTGGCCAAAGTACTGGAGTTTCAGCTTTAGGATCATTCCTTCCAAAGAACAGCCAGGACTGATTTCTATCAGAATGGACTGGTTTGATATCCTTGCAGTCCAAGGGACTCTCAAGACATTTCTAGATACCAAATTTAAATAAAAACTAAAATTTCTTTGGAGTCTAGTTTGTTAGCAATTCAGATCAAAATAATATCACCGTCACTAATACTGAAACACAATAAAAGTAAGCCTTCACATAGCAGGGATATTATCAGTATCAACCCACGGATACCACACAGAATTTACAGGTTCATGGGTAAGGACCAAAAGGAAAAACTAAAGGAATAGTCGAAAATTGATATGTGAAGAACTTTAAGAAAAGTACATAGTAAGAGTTGTGTGGTTCAGTTGCGCTGTTGTGTCTGACTGTTTGCAGCCCTATGGACTGCTGCCTGCCAGGCTTCTCTGCCCATGGAACTTTCCAGGCAAGAATACTAGAGCAGGATGCCATTTCCTACTCCAGCGGATCTTCTCAACCCAGGGATCAAACCCATGTCTCTCAAATCTCCTGTATTGGCAGGGGGATTCTTTACCCTTTGCACTACCTGAGAAGCCCAGATTAAAAGATGCACTAGCAAATCTCCCTGAAGGCCTGATTACCCTGTTGTTGAACAATGGTTTCCATTTGAATTTGATATTTGCCATTTTATCTCAATCCTTGGGAGAGTTTTGTATCACTTTTCACTTTCATGCATTGGAGAAGGAAATGGCAGCCCACTCCAGTGTTCTTGCCTGGAGAATCCCAAGAACAGAGGAGCCTAGTGGGATGCCATCTATGGGGTCGCATAGAGTCGGACACAACAAGCAACTTGGCAGCAGCAGCAGCAACTGTAGTATGATTATGCTGAAAGAAAAAGATACCTCATTAAGGCTGAGAGGGTGAATACAGACAGGAGTATTTAGAAAGCCTCTACTGATGATTTGGAATGCAAGGTACCTGACGGTTTCTGTACTTTACCCCCCCTCATTTCTTGATTAATTAGAAGCATCTATGTATGCAGAACCACCGGTTATTTTGTTTAGTGACTGCTAGTGACTGCACTGGTCAAATCCATTATGTACAACAACCTAACACAGGCTAGGCTTACATTTTTCATAGAAAAGAAAAACACAAACAATTTTCTAATAAGTCTATTCAACATAATTCATAGTTTGACAACACTGATGTTATCAACAAAATTAGCAAAAGTCAGACATTGACTTCTGCTTTTCTTTTTAATGATACAAATAACTCTTGGGGTGAGAGTAAATTTCCCATTGCTCATGTCAGTGTGTTCAGTTCTTGAATCAGTGAAGCTAATTTGTTCCACTGAAGTGTGTTTTCACTGCATGACCACACTGTGGGCCCCAACCTCAAGTATCAAGTATGAATTTTGTGAAAGTTTATGCAGTTACTAATGATTTTCCATATATTCTGGCAAAATGAAGCAGCCAAGCAGGCTTCCATCCTCAAATGTGCTTTACTTTGAGGTTCTGATAAGAGGAATGAGTACATGCAGATCAGTGAATTATTCTCATTTATACATACGTGAACGTATAGGATGCTAACAAAATTGATTTGGGGGAGAGCGGTCACTCTGGTTAGATTAGGCCAGGTCAAACTTCACAATAAAGAATTTATAGGTATGAAGGGACAGAACATCCTCATAAATTGCTATACATCTTAAACTTGACCTGCTTGGGTGTTATAAAGATAAATTAAAAAGTGTAAATTTTATTTATGTCAGTTATGGAATGATAGGAAAAGGAGTATGTCAAGGCTGTATACTGTCACCCTGCTTATTTAACATATAAGCAGAGCACATCATGAGAAATGCTGGGCTGGAAGAAGCACAAGCTGGAATCAAGATTGCCGGGAGAAATAGCAATAACCTCAGATATGCAGATGACACCACCCTTACGGCAGAGAGCGAAGAAGAACTGAAGAGCCTCTTGATGAAAGTGAAAAAACTCTTTGCCTCCCTTGCTCAATTTTTAAGTATTGTATTCCCTTTGATGTTGCTATAAAATGAATTATTTCTTTAATTTATTTTTAAGGTTTTACATAGTACATAAAAATGCAGCATAACATTGAGTGCTAACCTTGTCTCCCACTACTTTTGTAGATGTATGGTTTCTCACATGTTTAGTGGACTTTTTAGGATTTTCTCCTCATGAGATCATGCTATCTATGAACAGAGATAATTCTACTACTACTTTTCAATCTGAATGCATTTTCTTCTCCTTCTTGTCTGCCTAATAGTTCTGGCTATAAGATCCAGCACCATGTTCAGCAGAAATGATAAAAGCAGATACTCTTGCCTTGTTCTTGAACTTAGAGTGACAATTTTTAGTCTTTCTCAATTGAGTGTGACAGAATCAAAACACTGCAGACCTGGCGAAAGACAAATATTAGGTCAGTGCAAAAGTAATTGCCGCTTTCACATTGTGGAAACTTTCCATTTGATGTTGGAATACTTTCTAAATAAATGTGGTCATGTTACACATTTTCATGCACATTTCTCGCTTTATGTTTTATTGCTAATGACATTACTTGCTGTTTATATTTATCTTAGAACATGGAAATGCTGTTAGACAAAAAGTAAGTTTCAGTAATTTTCTTATTTGAGTGCAAAATGGGTCGTAAAGCAGAAGAGACAACTCACAACATAACACATTTGGCCCAAAACATCATTTTGAGGTATCATCTTCTCTTATTCTATGCAACACCAAGGAACCACTTCTTGATTGAATTGTGACATGTGATGAAAAGGGGATTAATAAGCGCCAATGCATTGCTAATGAATTACTTGCTGTTTATATTTATCTTAGAACATGGAAATGCTGTTAGACAAAAAGCAAGTTTCAGTAATTTTCTTATTTGAGTGCAAAATGGGTCGTAAAGCAGAAGAGACAACTCACAACATAACACATTTGGCCCAAAACATCATTTTGAGGTATCATCTTCTCTTATTCTATGCAACACCAAGGAACCACTTCTTGATTGAATTGTGACATGTGATGAAAAGGGGATTAATAAGTGCCAATGCACTTCCCGCAGCCAAACTTGCACTGTGAAAAGGTCGTGTTCCCTGTTTGAAGTTATGCTGCAAGTCTGATCCACCACAACTTTCTGAATCCTGTGAAACCACTGCATTTGAGAAGTAGGTTCAGCAAATTGATAAGATTTACTGGAAACTGCAACACCTGCAGCCAGCTTTGGTCAACAGAAAGGGCCCAATTCTTCTCTGTGACAACACCCAACCGCACATTTCACAACCAGTGCTTCAAAAGTTGAATGAATTGGGCTACAAAGTTGTGTCTCATCTCCATAATCAGCTGACCTCTCACCAGCCGACTGGTACTTCTTCAAACATCTCAACCAGTTCTTTGCAGGGAAATGCTTCCCCAACCAGCAGAATGCAGAAAATGCTTTCCAAGAGTTTGTTGAAGCCCAAAGCACAGATGTTTACACTACAGGAATAAACAAACTTATTTCTCATTGGCAAAGTGTGTTGATTGCAATTATTTCTATTTTGACTAATAAAGATGTATTTAAGCCTTGTTATAATGATTTAAAATTCAGGGTCAGAAACTCTAATTACTTTTGCACCAACCTAGGTCCCAAAGAGTTGGACACGACTGACTGACTGAACTGAGCTGAGACCAGTAGAATAAAATGCAGAGCCCAGAAATAAATGATTACATGTATTATTAAATGATTTTAGACAAAGGTGCCAAAATGGATAAAGGACAATCTTTAAAAAAAAAAATTATTGGGAAAACTAAATATCCACATGCAAAAAAAAAAACAAAAAAACAAACCCTTATTAGCCTTAAAATTCAAAAACTAACTCAAAATGGACAAAAGACATAAATGTATAGCTAACATTGTATGACTCCTAAAATGCTGGTAAATCCTCATGATAGAAATTCACAAGAGTTTCAGTTCTTTAATCATGAAACATCCATAATTTATTTAAAATTTCACACATCGGCATCAATCACATTAATCAAAGTAAAGTGGTTTGCAAGAGGACAGTAAAGACTGTAAGACTGATAGAAATTGGTAAATATTTTCCCCAGTTCATTTGGTCAAAGGCTTACACTTAAGGGTATGCCAAAAGATATTTTTCAAACATTTTAGTATATATTTTGAAGATATAGCTGTTGTTTGTAAATAAAACTTTCCAAGAGAAAACACCAATACAGTATACTAACGCATATATATGGAATTTAGAAAGATGGTAACGATAACCCTGTATGTGAGACAGCAAAAGAGACACAGATGTATTGAACAGGCTTTTGCAAAAGCTCTCTATTAGAATACTAACATCATGAAGCAGTTGTGTGCTGATTTAATAATGAATTAAAATCTATTTTTAATTCCTTTTTATTTTTTTTAATAGTGCCTGTGTTAACCAATCCACCAAAGACGTTGCTATTTAGCCTGGTCGACTACACTCCTCTGCCCTTTATTTTCCACTCCACTGTCCTTAGGCAGACTTTCTTGTTCCACTGTGCTGAACATGTCTCATATATACTTTCCCTCACAATGCGTAATCTGGACTGTATCATGAGCTTTTGTAAAAGCTCTCTATTAGAATACTAACATCATGAAGCAGTTGTGTGCTGATTTAATAATGAATTAAAATCTATTTTTAATTCCTTTTTATTTTTTTTAATAGTGCCTGTGTTAACCAATCCACCAAAGACGTTGCTATTTAGCCTGGTCGACTACACTCCTCTGCCCTTTATTTTCCACTCCACTGTCCTTAGGCAGACTTTCTTGTTCCACTGTGCTGAACATGTCTCATATATACTTTCCCTCACAATGCGTAATCTGGACTGTATCATGTCAGGGATGGAAAAGTGCTTTAACCATATTTAACAATCGATTCCCTGCTGACATTTAGTGAAACTTATTTTGATGAATTTGTAATTTTAAACCCTTCCACAGATTTATTAATGTTTTATAATTTAATAGAATAAAATGTTTAGATATAAAATGATATTTTAGAAGTTATATATTATAAATATTGTTGAAAAATGTGAACTTTTCAAAATTGTTGCTTCACTTAATGGTTTCTACAGTCGATGTTATAAGACAATTATATTTCAGATACAACATGAATCCACAATTGAAATGTAGGCTTAGAAATCTCTAAAAATCTATGACTGCTCATTTTATGGAAGTAAAGTGCACATATACCCAAAGCCTTAAGTCAAGCAAATGCACATGGGCAGGTCTAGAATAAGATCTTTCCTCTAACTCATATCAGTACCCTCCACCACTTTGTATTCTTGCTTGGAAAATTCCAGGGACAGAGAAGCCTGGCAGGTTATAGTCCATGGGGTTGCAAAGAGCTGGACACAACTGTGAGGCTGAGCACACACACACACCACCAGTTAGAAAGATGAAGTCCTTTACAGTGTGAGTCCTAAAAACAGTTTACTTTGGTATAAAGTAATTCTCTACAGATCTGCTATTCATTGAAATATTTTGAGTGTATCTCTGAATAAAAACAAATATGCATTGACTAATTACAATAGATCTATCTTTACATAGCTGTCCAAATGGTCAAAATAGGTGCTAAATTTCTACCTTAGTAAGATACCTTATAGTAAATGTTAAAATTGCTTTTGAAACTTGAAAGATGTTCTATAACATAGAGAATACTTGAATGACAGTAGTATTTATTTGGTTCCTCTCCCCTCCCTTGCTCCCCATAGATACACACTCAAAAAACATATATGTATATACAAAAGTGTGGGAAGGCAATTGAGAGATGGAGGAGAAAAACAAACTTCTGGTACCAAAATTTTGAGCTTTGTGGCTAATTGTAATGACTATAAGGAAGTAACACTGATACATATCCAAAATACTTTTTATGTTCAAATTCATTCAATTTGTATTTTCTTAAAAAAAAAAAAATATATATATATATATATGTAGTATGCAAATGGATTCTATGGCTGCTCTCAAGCTCAGCAATTCAGTATCAGTTGGTGATGTCTGCTTGATTGTTAGAAGCAATTAGATACACATAATATTTTGTTAATTCACACTAGATAGATATAATGTTTATCTTAATTCTTATTTTAAAAGATAAATCATTCATTTATTTTTTTTTCCTGTGGATGTATCTTTTTTAATTTTATTTTTACTTTATTCTACATTACAATACTGTATTGGTTTTGTCATACATTGACATGAATCAGCCACAGGTGTACATGATCTTCCAATGCCGAAGCCCCCTACCACCTCCCACCCCACATCATCTCTCTGGATCATCCCATACACCAGCCCCAAGCATCCTGTATCCTGTATTGAACATAGACTGGCGCTTCGTTTCTTACATGATAGTATACACGTTTCAATGTAAATCATTCATTTAAATGCAAAACTATTTACTAGATCTTAAATGCATTTGCAGAGCCTGTTTCATTCACTCCTGGGTTAAATTCTCTTATTGTTTACTCATTCAATAAATACTGTGTTTGAAATCCTAGGACTTGTTATTTCCATTCCTGTTATAACTTTTCTAGATCTGTCATAGTTCTCCTAATTTCAAATATATAAAACACTTAAGATCTTAATCATATTTTCAAATCATTAATTCATTGACCCTTCTAACAGACATGAAGCAAAATTTATTTTTGCTGTCTTAGTTGTCATAGTTAGCAAGAAATAATTGCTCAAAGACAGAATAATTAATAGGAAACTCTTACATCATTTTGTGCCCAAATATTTTAAGTATAATTTAAAAGAAATTGTGCTCCTACCAGGTTGTGTATTCCTTATTACTGACTCTGAGTTTGATAACATTCCTTTCATCTTTTTGTCTCCTTCCAAGTTTTTTACTTCCATTTAAAATACTGAGAAATTACCTTGTCTTGCAAACTAGTTTGTGCTCTTGAAAGGTTTCAAAAAGCTTAGTGGTTTCTATTGTTCTTAATTGCTTGAAATGCAGGGAAATGTGCAAAAGAAATCTTATTTCTCTTTGAGATGATTCCCTTTCCATTTAGAGATCTTTGCAGAAATTGTGCCATTTTTCTGCCTATTTATATAGTTGTATTTATTATCATCTAACACTCAAGTGACCACTTAGACAATGATAAACTAACAGACTTTTGTTGTTCAGTAGACTCTAATACAAGAATAAAAATACCCGGCTTGCTTCAGAACAAAATGAATACGCATATGTACATACTTATTAAAAAACACAGATACATACATGCATCATATAAAAGAACATGTGTAAACACACACATATATATAAATTTTAAAATCAGGATTATTAGTATATTTTTCAAAGACTCTTTTCACAATGCAGTAGCCTTTGAATTATTCTTTCATATAGACAACATGATCAGCACTCCTAGAATAGACTCTCAACATTAGAGACCTTTGCAAAAATTTCTCTATTGACTGGGAAAAAAAAATGGACAGCTACTGAATTACAAAATGGACTGTAGCTCAGGTTTGCATACATGATTATTTTACCCAAATCTAGTAAAATCATATTTAATATGTTTAATAATGTATTTAGAAAAGCATTGATGGGAAAGTGAGATATATCACCCTAGTAATGAGAATATTAAATTTCCCATTGCAGGGGGGAATTAAATTTCCCATTGCAAGGAAGATGTACAGTAGGAGGAGGTATTGCAGAAACCCTGGATATCTTCAGTTGTCATAAGGAGGAGTGACAAAAGGGGCCAAAATTGAAAAGGCATCTTAAAGTACTGTCCAGCAAGACTGCCTCAGGCTTCTTATCTTCCAGATCACATTCACAGGTCAGGTACTGACCACCAATCTGAAGCTGGGAAACCAGTCTTGAAAGAAGACTGTGCTTTGTTAGGCGGGTCTGAGGCTTCCAATTAGAGACGCTTGCAGAGAGTTGAACATTGGCACTGCTAATGGCAGCTGAGAGTGGAGTTAGCATAACATCATGACTGTTCAGCCTAAGCACACAGAGGAAGTTGCCAGTAGATACATCCATCCCTCAAAAGAAGTAAAGTTTTTAGTATCATTATACATTAAAAGGGAAATTAAGTTACTGCTTTAATCAAAACATCAAGCAAACGATCAAGAATCTCAAGGTAAATGATAAAAAAAATCAACACTAAAAGTAAATGCATGTCATAATAAAACAGCTCGCATACAGGAGACACACAATTCAGAACAGAAGAAAACTTTGTGAATCTAAAACTTGATGTATTGTGATATTCAAGAAGATTCAGTTCAGTTCAGTCTCTCAGTCGTGTCCAACTCTTTGTGACCCTATGAATCGCAGCACCCTATCACCAACTCCCAGAGTTCACTCAGGCTCACGTCCATCAAGTCAGTGATGCCATCCGGCCATCTCATCCTCTGTAGTCCCCTTCTCCTCCTGCCTCCAATCCCTCCCAGCATCAAGGTCTTTGCCAATGAGTCAGCTCTTTGCATCAGGTGGCCAAAGTATTGGAGTTTCAGCTTTAGCATCATTCCTTCCAAAGAAATACCAGGGCTGATCTCCTTCAGAATAGACTGATTAGATCTCCTTGCAGTCCAAGGGACTCTCAAGAGTCTTCTCCAACACCACAGTGCAAAAGCATCAATTCTTCAGCGCTCAGCCTTCTTCACAGTCCAACTCTCATATCAGCCCCTGTAAAAGTGGCTACTCTGATAATAAGGGTAACTGGGGAGGAAAGAACTGCCTAAGGATAAGTATACTAGACAGGTGGTAAAACAATAAATATCTCAGAATATAGAGAAAATAAACACTTATGGAGTTAAGGGCTATGAGGAAGATGAAATTTGAATTAGCAATCATATATATGCTATATTAAATCCACATAGACCAAAGTGTATTTCATAAGGATACCAAATTTAAAGACACGAAGAAACAAAGGAAAATAACACATCCCAGACCAAAAATTTTAAAAA
This sequence comes from Madoqua kirkii, assembly GCA_006408675.1. Taxonomy (NCBI): domain Eukaryota; kingdom Metazoa; phylum Chordata; class Mammalia; order Artiodactyla; family Bovidae; genus Madoqua; species Madoqua kirkii. The sequence continues at coordinate 19,483 of SJYC01069877.1, forward strand.
GTCAATTATGTTATTGTGAGGGAGAATTATTAAACACACAGCTCTTGGGATATAGCTATTTTTGAGACATTTCTGGATCAGTTCAGTTCAGACACTCAGTTGTGTCCAACTCTTTCTGACCCCATGAATTGCAGCACACCAGGCCTCCCTGTCCATTACCAACTCCGGGAGTTCACTCAGGCTCACGTCCATCAAATCAGTGATGCCATCCAGCCATCTCATCCTCTGTCATCCCCTTCTCCTCCTGCCCCCAATCCCTCCCAGCATCAGAGTCTTTCCGATGAGTCAACTCTTTGCTTGAGGTGGCCAAAGTACTGGAGTTTCAGCTTTAGGATTATTACTTCCAAAGAACAGCCAGGACTGATTTCCATCAGAATGGACTGGTTGGATATCCTTGCAGTCCAAGGGACTCTCAAGACATTTCTAGATGCCAAATTTAAATAAAAACTAAAATTTATTTGGAGTATAGTTTGTTATCAATTAAGATCAAAATAATATCAGCATCACTGATACTGGAACACAATAAAAGCAAGCTTTCACATAGCAGGGATATTATCAGTATCAACCCATGGATACCACACAGAATTTAGAGGTTCATAGTTAAGGACCAACAGGAAAAACTAAAGGAATAGTCCAAAATTGATATGTGAAGCAACTTTAAGAAAAGTACACAGTAAGAGTTGTGTGGTTCAGTTGCGCTGTTGTGTCTGACTGTTTGCAGCCCTATGGACTGCTGCCTGCCAGGCTTCTCTGCCCATGGAACTTTCCAGGCAAGAATACTAGAGCAGGATGCCATTTCCTACTCCAGCGGATCTTCCCAACCGAGGGATCAAACCCATGTCTCGAATCTCCTGTATTGGCAGGGGAATTTTTTACCCTTTGCACTACCTGAGAAGCCCAGATTAAAAGATGCACTAGCAAATCTCCCTGAAGGCCTGATTACCCTGTTGCTGACAATGGTTTCCATTTGATCTTGATATCTGCCATTTTATTTCAATCCCTGGGAGAGTTTTGTATCACTTTTCACTTTCATGCATTGGAGAAGGAAATGGCAGCCCACTCCAGTGTTCTTGCCTGGAGAATCCCAGGAACAGAGGAGCCTAGTGGGATGCCATCTATGGGGTCGCATAGAGTGGACACGACAAGAAACTTGGCAGCAGATGATATCTGCCATTTTATTTCAATCCCTGGGAGAGTTTTGTATCACTTTTCACTTTCATGCATTGGAGAAGGAAATGGCAGCCCACTCCAGTGTTCTTGCCTGGAGAATCCCAGGAACAGAGGAGCCTAGTGGGATGCCATCTATGGGGTCGCATAGAGTGGACACGACAAGAAACTTGGCAGCAGCAGCAACTGTAATATGATTATGCTGAAAGAAGATACCACATTAAGGCTGAGAGGGTGAATACAGACAGGAGTATTTAGAAAGCCTGTACTGATGATTTGGAATGCAAGGTACCTGATGGTTTCTGTACTTTACCCCCCTCCCCGTTTCTTGATTAATTAGAAGCATCTATGCATGCAGAACCACGAGTTATTTTGTTTAGTGACTGCTAGTGACTGCACTGGTCAAATCCATTATGTACAACAACCTAACATAGGCTAGGCTTACATTTTTCATAGAAGAGAAAAA
>SJYC01069878.1:0-15844 GCA_006408675.1 Madoqua kirkii
TAACACATAGCAGCAGATAAATCTACAATTATTTTTCAAGTATTAGATTTACTATATTCCCTTGCTTCTCTGCACCCCATCACGTCATATGTCTTTTTCTTGAGTTAATCATAAGTATATTCTTCTTTCAGATTTTAGAAGAAATAGCCACATATTCAATCACGTTCCTAGGATATTTTGTTCAAAAGAAATGGCTTACTGGGTGCTACATTATTGAATAGATTCCACTGCTGAATATCTTAATTTATTCAGACATTTTAAAATGGAAATAGCCATTACAGGCTTCATCTTGACATGTTCATCAGGACCAATTACAGTTGGTGCTTCCTATCGAAACCTTTTTTCATATTGTTGGTGACAGTCGACTCTGTCTATACTGCTTGTTGCTGAATTTGTGGGCCCTGTTTATTCTCCAGTTCTTTGCGGAGATCAGATTTTCTACTTCTGCTTCTCTTCACTTCCCTCTTTCCTTCTCTTTTCTTTCCTTGTTCTCCTCTCTCTCCTTCTCACCCACCTTTTTTTTTTCTTCTAATTCTTTACTAAACACAGATGGATGTAACCTATCCAGGCAGTTGAACTTCCTAGCCTTTTTATCTAGGGATGCATGATCATTAGGTTTATGGCATAAATGTTACTCCATGTAACATTTCACTGAAAATCCTTTTTCAAAGTTCCAACTTATTTCTCTAGATCTTGTTACATATCCCCAAGCTGATGTCTTATATTTTGAGTTTGAGTTACAGAAACTCTCCAGTTTGAGCAATGTCAGTCAGCAAAGACTAAGGTCTGCAGAAATAACAAATGATTTCAACTTCTCAGTGGGATCAACTTGGGATCAACAGCATTTTCTTTCTTACTCATGTAGCTTCATAATTATGGGATAGCAGGGGAAACTCCCACGGACAGAGGAGCTGTGGTCCATGGGGTCGCTAAGAGTCAGACACGACTGAGCGACTTCACTTTCACTTTTTACTTTCATGCGTTGGAGAAGGAAATGGCAACTCACTCCAGTGTTCTTGCCTGGAGAATCCCAGGGATGGGGGAGCCTGGTGGGCACAGAGTTTATGGGGTCGCACAGAGTCGGACACAACTGAAGCGACTTAGCAGCAGCAGCAGCAGGGGACCTCTGCTCAAGGTGGTCAGGAGAGACTCAGGTTGAAGAAAACTCTTAGCACATGTTGCCACAGGTCACCACAGCAGGGTGAAGTTAGTGGGGCTCTATTTCACACTGACTGGAAACTTTACATAAGAAAGTGAAACTCCCTACTTCCAATATTTTATTGACCAGAGTAACTTCGTTAGGTTAAGTGCAGGGGAGCGAAATTCTCTTTGCATGGTTCTAATAACCACGTTCATTTTTATACTACCAACATTTCTCATCTATTTCTCTTTTTCTGTTACTAAACTAATATCATTGAACAATATATCATAGTGATTTAAAACCAACATTTCATTGTTGCCACAAAAAATATTTTTCTAAAAAAATCTTATATGTTGGTATGTGAAGTGAAGTGAAGTCGCTCAGTCCTGTCCAACTCTTTGTGACCCCATGGACTGTAGCCTACCAGGCTCTTCCATCCGTGGGATTTTCCAGGCAAGTAATGGAATGGGGTGCCATTTCCTTCTCCAGGAGATCTTTCCAACCCAGAGACTGAACCCGGGTCTCCTGCATTATAGGCAGACGCTTTACTGTCTGAGCCACCAGTAGCTACAAATAAATGTGCACCATATTTACAAAGTTTACCAATATGTATTGATCACTTATATAGTGAGTCCCTGTGGTAGTACTTAGAACTCTGTAGTAGAGGTATATCACAACTAATACGAGCTAAATATTTTCAAACATTTGCATCACTTCCATTAGTTAATAGCCACATCCATGTCCATGTAATTTTACTGTGACTTATAAAGAGTTGCCTATTTATTAGATTATTTCAGTAATCAAAAGTGGAGCCAGCCGATGGCCTTACTTCTTTTACATAATCTTTGGAATTCATAATTATAACTATAAATTAAAAGCATGGAAGAACTCTATATTTAGAAAAATACAATCTCATAGGACATTAAACTAACATCTGGTAGTCTGTACTCTCTTTAACTAAGATATCTAATGTAGAGTAAATAACAGGTGATAAAAATACTGAGAATATTGTTTTCCAATATACTAAAAAGCATTATTTTGTTGCCCAGTCTTTACAGAGCACCAGCTGCCTACAATTCTGTACTTCAGTTGCCTGTGAATCACATATTCTGAATGTGTGGTGTTTTATGAATATGTTCATGAGTAGTTTAACATATTAAATGGAATATGTATTGTATATGAGAGAGAAAATGAATGGATTTGAGAGTCGTAGTGTGAACTGACTATATTTGGAAACTATAAATTGAAACAAAACTACTAGATATTATAGTTTTGTCCATAATAACTGAAGAATTCTTAACTTTATTTTCTCAGTTTTGAAACTTACACAGAAAATTAAACTATTCATGGTAGTGAAAAAAAATACCCATAAAGAGCTATAAAATCAGTCTGTGCTATTTCTTCTTAAAGCTAGTTTTATTTAATATAAATGGCCATGCATATACTCGGTTGGGATCAACTATTATAGCATTGTATCAGAGGTAACTAAAAATCTTTGTTAAGAATATTGCCCATGTAGAGATAAGTATGAATAACTTATCAGGTTCTAGTTATGTAATGAAGCCAAGAAATGATAATTTATTAGTCCTTTCTTCTTCCCATTATTCTGTGATGTTGATCTGCTGTCATAGTCTTAGTAGTAATGTGTACAGTTACACAGTAAATGAACCATGCTTTGAATCCAGCCCAATCTCACAAATATGCATGAAACAGTAAACACATATAAGGCATAATCCCTATGTAGTTTCTGAAGACTTTCAGAAACGTTTCTGATTTCTGAGACTTGTGGTCAGGGTAAAACCAGGAAGAACATGAACATTTTGTTAGTTTAGTTTCTACCTTAGAAATGAATTACAGGAGGAAAATTGCTGTTCACTATGCTACTTAACAACAACAGACTGGTTCCAAATAAGAAAAGGAGTATGGCAAGGCTATATATTGTCATGCTGCTTATTTAACTTATATGCAGAGTGCATCATGAGAAACACTGGACTGGAAGAAGCACAAGCTGGAATCAAGATTGCTGGGAGAAATATCAATAACCTCAGAGATGCAGATGACACCACCCTTATGGCAGAAAGTGAAGAGGAACTAAAAAGCCTCTTGATGAAAGTGAAAGAGGAGAGGGAAAAAGTTGGCTTAAAGCTCAACATTCAGAAAACGAAGATCATGGCATCTGGTCCCATCACTTCATAGGAAATAGATGAGGAAACAGTCGAAACAGTGCCAGACTTTATTTTAGGGGGCTTTAAAATCATTGCAGATGGTGCTTACAGCCATGAAAGTAAGATATGCTTACTCTTTGGAAGAAAAGTTATGACCAACCTAGATAGCATATTCAAAAGCAGAGATGTTACTGTGCTAACAAAGATCTGTCTAGTCAAGGCTATGGTTTCTCCAGTGGTCATGCATGGATGTGTGAGTTGGACTGTGAAGAAAGCTGAACGCTGAAGAACTGATGTTTTTGAACTGTGGTGTTGGAGAAGACTCTTGAGAGTCTCTTGGACTGCAAGGAGATCCAACCAGTCTATCCTAAAGGAGATCAGTCCTGGGTGTTCATTGGAAGGACTGATGCAGTACCTGAAACTCTAGTACTTTGGCCACCTCATGTGAAGAGTTGACTCATTGGAAAAGACTGATGCTGGGAGGAATTGAGGGCAGGAGGAGAAGGGGATGACAGAGGATGAGATGGCTGGATGGCATCACTGACTCGATGGATGTGAGTTTGAGTAAACTCTGGGAGTTGATGATAGACAGGGAGGCCTGATGTGCACAAAGAGTCAGACACAGCTGAGTCACTGAACTGAACTGATGCTATTTAATGGAGTTCATCTCATACGGAGAATCTGGAAGATCACACAACGAAATAACTAACAAAACCACTTTCTGGTCTTCACATAAGTGCATACAAAAGAGCACAGAAAAATACTGGCTGGAAATTTTCCTAAATCCTTCTTCATTATTGTAATGTACAATAAAATGAACCAAAAAAAAGTTATAATTTAAATTATGTATTGATTCCCAACTATAAAGTTTATATATATTATTGTCATATCATATATATGTTAAGATTAGGAAAGTAGTGTTATAGATATTTTTATAACATTCTGAATTGTGTCATTGTAGGAAAATTTTAGTAACTTTAAGAACACTGGTAAATACAATTTAATTTATCTTTGTAGTAATAAGTCTTATTCACAGCGATTCCCTGGTAGCTCAGCTGGTAAAGATTCTGCCTGCAATGCATGAGACCCCAGTTAATTTCCTGGGTCGGGGATATCCACTGGAGAAGGGATAGGCCGCCCACTCCAGCATTCTTGGGCTTCCCTGATGGCTCAGCTGATAAAGAATCTGCCTGCAATGTGGGAGATCTGGGTTTAATTTCAGGGTTGGGAAGATTCCCTGGAGAAGGAAATGGCAACCCACTCCAGTATTCTGGCCTGGAGAATTCATGGACTGTATAGTCCATGTGTTGGAAAGAGTCAGACAGGACTGAGCGACTTTCACTTCACTTCATCTTTTTCACTAATTTATATGTAAAAAGTCTGTCTATACTTCATTTTGAGATAGTCATTTTTGACTGTAGCCCACAAAAAGTTATTTTTTATAATATTTGATTTGTGAATATACTGCCTTGTTTCTTAATAAGTTAGATGCATTAAACAACAATAACATTTTATTTGTGTTAATAGTGTAACAAATTATTAAGGTAGTATTTTAGGTGATATAGAACAAAGAACACAATAATTTGGTTTCTTTACATCTAGGGAAATGCAAATCAGGGTATCTTTATTAATACAAGTCCATGTGTTGCAAAGAGTCAGACACGACTGAGTGACTTTCACTTCACTTCATCTTTTTCACTAATTTATATGTAAAAAGTCTGTCTATACTTCATTTTGAGATAGTCATTTTTGACTGTAGCCCACAAAAAGTTATTTTTTATAATATTTGATTTGTGAATATACTGCCTTGTTTCTTAATAAGTTAGATGCATTAAACAACAATAACATTTTATTTGTGTTAATAGTGTAACAAATTATTAAGGTAGTATTTTAGGTGACATAGAACAAAGAACACAATAATTTGGTTTCTTTACATCTAGGGAAATGCAAATCAGGGTATCTTTATTAATACATTTGCTTTTTAGTTCCTGTTCTTTTAACTCTGGGACCCATTTTCTATTACTGAATGTCATTGAATTTTATAAAAATAAAAATGTAGTGAGGAATAGATGAATTTGTAATCAGAATTGACGGTGGGTGTTTTAGGATCATTCTCTATGATTAAGCTGCCATTATTGCCTCAGATAATATGTACAACTGTTATCAGAACTGGCTTGATGAAGACCAGACTACAGTTGACCAATACAGTTAAAACAGTATAAAAATGCAGAAGTGTGCATAACTAAGTCTTTGTAGTAAGAGTAATGAAAATAACCTTAACCTTATGGCATCAGAGTGCAAGTATTACAAGTATGAAATATTATTTCATTCCATTCAAAAATGTCCATGATATTCATAAGTATAAACTGTGAAGCTGAAGAATTTTTATGTGTTATCAAAGACAAGAATACACAAACTGGAATCAAGATTTCCAGGAGAAATATCAATAACCTCAGATATGCAGATGACACTACCATTATGGCAGAAATTGAACAGGAACTAAAAAGTCTCTTGATGAAAGTGAAAGTGGAGAGTGAAAAAGTTGGTTTAAAGCTCAACATTCAGAAAACAAAGATCATGGCATCTGGTCCCATCACTTCATGGCAAATAGATGGGTAAACAGTGAAAACAGTGGCTGACTATTTTTGGGGGCTGCAAAATCACTGCAGATGGTGATTGCAGCCATGAAATTAAAAGACATCTAGGGAAATGCAAATCAGGGTATCTTTATTAATACATTTGCTTTTTAGTTCCTGTTCTTTTAACTCTGGGACCCATTTTCTATTACTGAATGTCATTGAATTTTATAAAAATAAAAATGTAGTGAGGAATAGATGAATTTGTAATCAGAATTGACGGTGGGTGTTTTAGGATCATTCTCTATGATTAAGCTGCCATTATTGCCTCAGATAATATGTACAACTGTTATCAGAACTGGCTTGATGAAGACCAGACTACAGTTGACCAATACAGTTAAAACAGTATAAAAATGCAGAAGTGTGCATAACTAAGTCTTTGTAGTAAGAGTAATGAAAATAACCTTAACCTTATGGCATCAGAGTGCAAGTATTACAAGTATGAAATATTATTTCATTCCATTCAAAAATGTCCATGATATTCATAAGTATAAACTGTGAAGCTGAAGAATTTTTATGTGTTATCAAAGACAAGAATACACAAACTGGAATCAAGATTTCCAGGAGAAATATCAATAACCTCAGATATGCAGATGACACTACCATTATGGCAGAAATTGAACAGGAACTAAAAAGTCTCTTGATGAAAGTGAAAGTGGAGAGTGAAAAAGTTGGTTTAAAGCTCAACATTCAGAAAACAAAGATCATGGCATCTGGTCCCATCACTTCATGACAAATAGATGGGTAAACAGTGAAAACAGTGGCTGACTATTTTTGGGGGCTGCAAAATCACTGCAGATGGTGATTGCAGCCATGAAATTAAAAGACCTTGGATGAAAAGTTATGACTAATCTAGATATCATATTCAAAAGCAGAGATATTACTTTGCTGACTAAGGTCTGTCTATTCAAGGCTATAGCTTTTCCTGTGGTCATGTATGGATAGGAAAGTTAGACTGTGAAGAAGGCTGAGTGCTAAAGAATTGATGCTTTTGAACTGTGGTGTTGGAGAAGACTCTTGAGAGTCCCTTGGACTGCAAGGAGATCCAACCAGTCCATTCTGAAGGAGATCAGTCCTGGGATTTCTTTGGAAGGAATGATGCTAAAGCTGAAACTCCAGTACTTTGGCCACCGCATGTGAAGAGTTGACTCATTGGAAAAGACTCTGATGCTGGGAGGGATTGGGGGCAGGAGGAGAAGGGGACAACAGAGGATGAGATAGCTGGATGGCATCACTGACTTGATGGATGTGAGTCTGAGTGAACTTCGGGAGTTGGTGATGGACAGGGAGGCCTGGTGTGCTGTGATTCATGGGATTGCAAAGAGTCAGACACGACTGAGCAACTAAACTGAACCTATATTTTACATTTAGAAATGCAACATGGCATTAATAGAATATCAAATTCTATATCTACATCATTAGCCCTTACCTGTAAATAGTTTTAGATTTAAATATATGATGAGCAGACGGTTTTCAACCAATTCAATAGAATACCCTTATTTAACAATAAATCAGTACATATGATCGTTAGGTGTGAGTAAAAGGAGACTGACATTCAGTTTCCATATTCATTCAAGGGCTATCCTTAGCTCATCTTGTCATTAAGATATGTAATGAAAAGTTGTTCAACTGCTAAGACATGAATTAAATTAGGAAAGTGAATTGTGAATAAAAACCAACGACAGATGGTAGAGTTGAACTGAATTCAGTGGACCTGGATTCAAATCCCAACTCTGTTACATAGCTGTGTGACCTTGAGATAGCCAGCTAGCCTTTCTATGCCTGATCTGTAAATGGAAATAATAGCCACACCTAATTCATAAAGTGGCTAAGGGAATTGAGTTCATATTTGTAAAGCACATAAAACAGTTTTTGCTACCATGTGAATGCTACACAATCGTTAAAACAAAACCAGGTCTAAGACATAAAGGAATGCACAAACAGAATATGTAACAGAAGTGTGATCAAGTTTTGATTAGAAGGAAATCCAAACTTTGTTTTACACAGCATAGAAAAGTAGATTCGGAGTTGTAAAGTTCCTAGGTATTGTCCCTTGACCTGCCAATGACAGGCTGAAGCACTTTTTAATGGGTTAATACGTCATTTTATGATGAGTGAAAATGCTCTCTTGACTTTCTTTTGCATAAACATGGTCAAAAGGGTTTGTAGGTTTTGCTTGATAATTTGCTTAGGGCACCTTCTTTGGAAAAATTAAGAACCAACTGACATCCATCACCAGAGGGAACTAAGACTTTGAGACCACCTGCTACTTACTTTGACACATCAATGCCAACCTTTTAGAAAGTGTCTAAGCCACAGGGGGCAATGACCAGGTGTTCGGCATATTTTGCCACTTCATTTCAGTGTTCACTCTGATTAAAGTGCAGGCAGACTATTTTAGGAGTTTTAGTTTTTGCTAAATGAGTTTATAATATTATGTTATATTGGTTGTTCCTAAAGATAAGTTTTTTTAATGGCTTGATTAGAGAACAATTTTCAGATAGTCTTGCTTTTTATTTTAATTTTAAAGAGTTGGCTTTAACTAGTAACTGATCTCTCTCATGGCATTCCCATTACACTTACCTATATTATAATACTTATCACTTATTAATTTATCTCTGTGATTTTTTAATTCTTTAAAGGCAAGGGAGAGGTGGCTCCATGGTGCTGGAGCGACTTTGAGGCCATACCCCACTTTGAGGAGATGCCCTTTGTCCAAGGGCAAAGGAGAAGCCCCAGCAAGATGATAGGAGGGGCAAAATCACATTTAGAATCAAACCCCCTTACCCTCCAGAGGTTCTCAGAAGGCTCAAGCATACCTTGTGTGCACCAGAACCCAGAGAACCCATAGAGACTGAGCCAGAACTGTGTCTGAGTGTCTCCTGAGGAGGGATGGGTCAGCAGTGGACTGCTGCATGGGCACGGGCTCTGGATGCAGCAGACCTGGGTCTGGCATAAGCTCTCTTGGAGGAGGTCACCATTAACCCCATTATAGAGCTGCTAGAAATTACATAGGACTGGGGAAACAGACACTTGGAGGACACAAACAAAATCTTGGGCACACCAGGACCCAGGAGAAAGGAGCAGTGACCCCACAAAGACTGACCCAGCCTTACCCATGAGCGTCCAAGAGTCTCCCGGAGGCCTGGGCCAACAGTGGCCTGCTGAAGGGTTGGGGACACTCATTGCAGCAGTGTGCACTGAGAGCTTTTGAAGGAGGTTGCCATTATCTTTGCTACCTCCACCATAGTTTTGCCTCAAGTCAAACAACAGGGAGGGAAGACAGCCCCACCCTTCAACAGAAAGTTGGATTAAAGATATACTGAGCCTGGCCCCGCCCATCAGAACAAACCCAGTTACCCCTCAGTCAGTCTCTCCCATCAGGAAGCTTCCATAGGCCTCTTATCTTCTCCACCAGAGGGCAGACAGAATGAAAATCACAGTCCCAGAAAACTAACCAATATGATCACATGGAACACAGCCTTGTTTAACCCAGTGAAACTATGAGCCAGGCTGTGTAGGGCCACCCAAGAAGGACGGGTCATGGTGAACAGTTCCGACAAAATGGGGTCCACTGAAAAAGAGTATGGCAAACCACTTCAGTATTCCTATCTTGAGAACCCCCACTAACGGTGTGAAAAGGCAAAAAGATCGGACATTGAAAGATGAACTCCCTAGGTCGGTAGGTGCCCAATATGCTAATGGAGATCACTGGAGAAACAACTTCAGAAAGAAGGAAGAGATGGAGCCAAAGCAAAAACAATAGCCAGTTGTGCATGTGACTGGTGATGGAAGCAAAGTCTGATCCTGTAAAGAGCAATATTGTATAGGAACCTGGAATGTTAGGTCCATGAATCAAGGCAAATTGGAAGTGGTCAAACAGGATATGGTAAGAATGAACATCGACATTTTAGGAATCAGCAAACTAAAATGGACTGAAATGGGTGAATTTAACTCAGATGACCATTTTATTTACTACTGTGGGCAGGAATCCTTTAGAAGAAATGGAGTAGCCATCATAGTCAACAAGAGAATCTGGAATGCAGGAGTTGGATACAGTCTCAAAAATGACAATGACAGAATGATCTCTGTTCATTTCCAAGGCATAATCATTCAATACCATGGTAATTCAAGTCTATGCCTTGATCGGTAATGCTGAAGAAGCTGAAGTTGAATGATTCTATGAAGACCTAGAGAAGGAAATGGCAATGCACTCCACTATTCTTGCTTGGAGAATCCTGTAGACGGAGGACCCTGGTGGGCTGCCATCTATGGGGTTGCACAGAGTCGGACACAGCTGAAGCAACTTAGCATGCATGCATGCGTGAAGACCTACAAGACCTTTTAGAACTAACACCCAAAAAAGATGTCCTTTTTATTACAGGGGACTGGAATGCAAAAGTGTGAAGTCAGAAATATCTGGAGTAACAGGCAAATTTGGCTGTGGAGTACGGAATGAAACAGGGTGAAGCTTAATAGAGTTTTACCAAGAGAACACACTGGTCATAGCAAATACCCTCTTCTAACAACACAAGACTTGACACATGGACATCACTAGATGATCAATACCAAAATCAGATAGATTATTCTTTGCAGCCAAAGATGGAGAAGCTCTATGCAATCAGCAAAAACAAGACTGGGAGCTGACTGTGACTCGGATCATGAATTCTTTATTGCCAATTTCAGATTTAATTGAAGAAAGTAGGGAAAACCACTAGACCATTCAGGTATGAACTAAGTAAAATCCCTAATGATTATACAGTGGAAGTGACAAATAGATTCAAGGGATTAGATCTGATAGACAGAGTGTCTGAAGAACTATGGACAGAGGTTTGTGTCATTATACAAGAGGCAGTGAATAGGATCACCTCCATGGAAGAGAAATGCAAAAAGGCAAAATTATAGTCAGAGGAGGCCTTACAAATAGCTGTGAAAAGCAGAGAAGTGAAAGGCAAAGGAGAAAAGGAAAGATATACTCATTTGAATGCACAGTTCCAAAGAAAGAGATAAAGATTTCCTCAGTGATCAATGAAAACAAATAGAGGGAGACAATAGAATGGGAAAGGCTAGAAATCTCTTCAAGAAAATTAGAGATACCCAGGGAACATTTCATGCAAAATGGGCAAAATAAAGGACAGAAATGGTATGGACCTAACAGAAGCAGAAGATATTAAGAAGAGGTGGCAAGAACACACAGAAGAACTGTACAAAAAAAGATCTTCATGACCCAGATAATCACGATGGTGTGATCACTCACCTAGAGCCAGATATCCTGGAATGTATCAACAGGGCCTTAGGAAGCATCAGTATGAACAAAGCTATTGGAGGTGATGGAATTCTAGCTGAGCTATTTCAAATCCTATAAGATGATGCTGTGAAAGTGCTGCACTGAATATGCCAATAAATTTGGAAAACTCAGCAGTGGCCACAGGACTGGAAAATATCAGTTTTCATTCCAGTCCCAAAGAAAGGCAATGCCAAAGAATGCTCAAACTACCGCACAATTGCACTTACCTCACATACTAGCTAAGTAATGCTCAAAATTTTTCAAGCCAGGCTTTAACAGTACATGAACCATGAACTCCCATATATTCAAGCTGTATTTAGAAAAGGAAGAAGAACCCGAAATCAAATTGCCAACATCCATTGGATCATTGAAAAAGAAAGAGAGTTCCAGAAAAACTTCTATTTCTGCTTTATTGATTATGCCAAAGCCTTTGACGGTGTGGATCACAACAAACTGGAAACTTCTTTAAGTGATGGGAATACCTAACCACCTCACCTGCCTCCTGAGATATCTGTATCCATGTCAAGAAGTAACAATAGGAACTGGACATGTAAGAACAGACTGGTTCCAAATGGGAAAAGGAATACGTCAAGGCTGTATATTGTCACCCTGCTTATTTAACTTATATGCAGAGTACATCATGAGAAATGCTGGAATGGATGAAGCACAAGTTGGAACTAGCTAAGTAATGCTCAAAATTTTTCAAGCCAGGCTTTAACAGTACATGAACCATGAACTCCCATATATTCAAGCTGTATTTAGAAAAGGAAGAAGAACCCGAAATCAAATTGCCAACATCCATTGGATCATTGAAAAAGAAAGAGAGTTCCAGAAAAACTTCTATTTCTGCTTTATTGATTATGCCAAAGCCTTTGACGGTGTGGATCACAACAAACTGGAAACTTCTTTAAGTGATGGGAATACCTAACCACCTCACCTGCCTCCTGAGATATCTGTATCCATGTCAAGAAGTAACAATAGGAACTGGACATGTAAGAACAGACTGGTTCCAAATGGGAAAAGGAATACGTCAAGGCTGTATATTGTCACCCTGCTTATTTAACTTATATGCAGAGTACATCATGAGAAATGCTGGAATGGATGAAGCACAAGTTGGAGTCAAGATAGCCAGGAGAAACATCAATAACCTCAGATATGTAGATTCATCACCTTTATGGCAGAAAATAAAGAGGAACTAAAGAGTCTCTTGATAAAAGTGAAAAAGGAGAGTGAAAAAGTTGGCTTAAAGCTCAATATTCAGAAAACTAAGACCATGGCATCTGGTCCCACCACTTCATGGCAAATATATAGGGAAACAGTGACAGACTTTATTTTTTTGGGCTCCAAAATCATTGCAGATGGTGACTGCAGTCATTAAGTTAAAAGATGCTTGCTCCTTTGACGAAAAGCTATGACCAACCTAGACAGTGTATTAAAAAGCAGAGACATTACTTGCCAAAAATGGTCTGTCGAATCAAAGCTATTTTTTTTTCCCAGTAGTCATGTATGGATATGAAGGTTGGACCATAATGTAAGCTGAGCACCAAAGAATTGATGCTTTTGAACTGTGGTGTTGGGGAAGACTCTTGAGAGTCCCTTGGACTGCAAGGAGATCCAACCAGTCCATCCTAAAGGAAATCAGTCCTGAATTATTCATTGTAAGGTCATTCTGCTTTATTGATTATGCCAAAGTCTTTGACTATGTGGATCACAATAAACTGTGGAAAATTCAGATAGAGATGGAAATACCAGAACACCTGACCTGCCTCTTGAGAAACCCATATGCAGGTAAGGAAGCAACAGTTAGAACTGGACATGGAACAACAGATTGGTTCCAAATAGGAAAAAGAGTACATCAAGGCCATATATTGTCACCATGTTTATTTAACTTATATGTAGAGTACATCATGAGAAAAGCTGGGCTGAAAGAAGCACAAGCTGAAATCAAGATTGCTAGGAGAAATATCAGTCAGCTCAGATATGCAGATGACACCACCCTTATGGCAGAAAGTGAACAGGAACTAAAAAGCCTCTTGATGAAAGAGGAGAGTGAAAATGTCTTAAAGCTCAACATTCAGAAAAATAAGATCATGGCATCTGGTCCCATCACTTCATGGCAAATAGATGCGGAACAATGGAAAGAGTTGTAGACTTTATTTTGTTGGGCTCCAAAATCACTGCAGATGGTGATGCTTACTCCTTGGAAGGAAAGTTATGATCAAACTAAATAGCATATTAAAAAGCAGAGACATTACTTTGCCAACAAAGGTCCATCTAGTCAAGGTTATGGTTTTTCTAGTGGTCATGTATGGATGTGAGAGTTGGACTGTGAAGAAAGCTGAGAGCCAAAGAATTGATGCTTTTGAACTGTGGTGTTAGAGAAGTCTCTTGAGAGTCTCTTGGACTGCAAAGAAATCTAACCAGTCCAACTAAAGGAGATCAGTTCTGGGATTTCTTTGGAAGGAATGATGCTAAAGCTGAAACTCTAGTACTTTGGCCACCTCATGTGAAGTTGACTCATTGGAAAACTCTGATGCTGGGAGGGGTTGGATGCCAGAGGAGAAGGGGACAGCAGAGGATGAGATGGCTAGATGGCATCACTGACTCGATGGACATGAGTCTGAGTGAATTCCAGGAGTTGGTGATGAACAGGGATGCCTGGCGTGCTGCGATTGATGGGGTCACAAAGAGTCGGACACGACTGAGCGACTGAACTGAACTGATACTGAAGCTGAAATTCCAATATTTTGGCCACCAGATGTGAAGAACTGACTCACTGGAAAAGACCCTGATACTAGGAAAGACTGAAGGTAGAAAGAGAAGAGAATGGTAGAAGATGAGATCTTTGGATGGCATCTCTGACTCAATGGACATGAGTTTGAGTGAACCCCAGGAGTTGTTAGTGGACAGGGAGGCCTGGCATGCTGCAGTCCTTGGGTTCGGAATGCATGGGACATAACTGAGTGAAAGGACTGAACGGAAAAGCAAGGGCCTTATTATTTCTGTTTCGAGTATTCCCATAAACCTGGCATAGGTGTATCATACTCCTGTTTGTCTGATAGAGGACAGGAAAATTAACTAAACCCATCATCAAAAATCGTATTTATTGAGGACCATTTCTATTAACAGAGATCTAGTTCTACAGTGAACTATTGACATTAATGAGACCTCATATCCACAAGTAGACTCTATAAGGTTTTCCCTATATCCAAAGTAAGAGTGAAGTGTTAGGTTTACAAAGAGAAGACTAGAAAAAGAACACTGTGATTTGGAGATAAATGTCTTTTGAAGGTTTCCTCTTCAAGGCTTTGATGAGATTTTTCTTATCGTTCATGGGTGTTTGAGGCTACTCAGTTGAATAGCCCTAGCAACAAAGTCTGTTAAAACCTTTGAACTTTTTGACCATTTCTATTGTCTTTTTTTTAATACAGTTTTTAAAAATTACTTTCCATTTATAGTTATTACAAAATTTCCCCTCTCTCCAAAGCCCCATCCACTGAAAATCACTAGTTAGGATAGTTATCTACATCTACAAGTCTGCTTTGTTTTACTGTTGTTATATTTTCTAGTTTGTATTTTTTAGTTTCCACATATAACTGATATTATACAATATTTTTGAGCATTTTGATATTTTGATTCTACCCTTTGGTTTGTATGTTTTTTTTTCTATCTTAGTTACCATATACTCTTACATTTTTAATTTTAGTTTTTTATAAATTTATCATTTTAATTGGAGGCTAATTACCTTACAATATTCAGTGGTTTTGCCACATATTGCCATGAATTCTGACTGACTCACTTTCTACACGCTCCAGTTAAAAATATTGACACTAATAATATTCTGCGTGTGAAGTCGCTTCAGTCATGTCTGATTCTTTGCGACCCTATGGACCATAGTCTGCCAAGCTCCTCTGTCCATGGGATTCTCCAGGCAAAATTACTGGAGTAGGTTGCCATGCCTTCCTCCAGAGGATCTTCCTGATCTAGGGATCCAATCTACATCTCATGTATCTCCTGATTGGCAAGCGTGCTCTTTACCACTAGTGCCACCTGGGAAGCCCAATAACAGTCTGTAAGTGAAGATAATTTTCTGTATTTGAGACGTGAACAGTCCTACAGTATGCCTACTTCATCACTAAATCTTTACCAATTCAAGTCTCTCAATTATTCAGTTACTAAAAGACACTAATTGTTGGATTCAGTTAGAAGAGTGATGCCTGCATTTTTACATTAGTTCCAAGGTTTCCTGTAAAGAAAGACTAGAAAGTATTTTTAACATATTTTATGAAACTACATCTAATTTAAAGTAGCATCATTTAACCTATATTTCTCAATATTTGATAGAGCACTGAACTCTGTTAGTCTATTTACTTGGGAAGTTTTGCTGATATACATCATTTAACCTGCTTATTCCAGCTAATTCTTTCTCCACTCTGCCTGAGATTTAATCTTACCCACTTATGCCTATTTATATGACTTTGTACTTTCTTCTTCTCAAATCTCTGGTGTTTGTATTATTTATTTTGCCTTGAAGATCTGTTCAAAATCTTAACAGTTTGATTTTAAAGTTGTAAATGTATTAAAAATACTTTATTTTTCTTCAATGATGGAAACA
>SJYC01069880.1:0-16646 GCA_006408675.1 Madoqua kirkii
ATCACTGAGGAACATAGATGCAAAAATCCTTATCAAAATTCTATCAAACAGAATCCAACAACATATTAAAAAGATCATACATCATGACCAAGTGGGCTTTATCCCAGGGATGCAAGGATTATTCCATATCTGCAAATCAATCAATACACATAATACACCACATTAACAAATTGAAAGATATAAAACATATGATTATCTGAATAGATGCAGAGAAAGCCTTTGACAAAATTCAGCATCCATTTATGATAAAAATCCTCCAGAAAACCAGAATAGAAGGAACATACCTCAACATAATAAAAGCTATATGTAAAAAATGCACAGCAAACATTATCCTCAGTGATAAAAAATTGAAAGCATTTCCCCTAAAGTCAGGAACAAGACAAGGGTGCCACTCTCACCACTGCTATTCAACATAGTTTTGGAAGTTTTGGCTACAGAAATCAGAGCAGAAAAAGAAATAAAAGGAATCCAGATCGGAAAAGAAGTAAAACTCTCACTGTTTGCAGATGACATGATCCTCTACATAGAAAACCCTACAGAATCCACCAGAAAATTACTAGAGCTAATCAATGAATACAGTAAAGTTGCAAGATATAAAATTAACATACAGAAATCCCTTGCATTCCTATTGACTAACAATGATAAAACAGAAAAAGAAATTAAAGAAGTCAAATTGGAAAAGAAGAAGTAAAACTCTCACTGTTTGCAGATGACATGATCCTCTACATAGAAAACCCTACAGAATCCACCAGAAAATTACTAGAGCTAATCAATGAATACAGTAAAGTTGCAAGATATAAAATTAACATACAGAAATCCCTTGCATTCCTATTGACTAACAATGATAAAACAGAAAAAGAAATTAAAGAAGCAATTCCACTCACCATTTCAAAAAATAAATAAATAAAATAAAATACTTAGGAATATATGCACCTAAAGAAACAAAAGACCTACATATAGATAACTATAAAACATGGGTGGAAAAAAATCAAAGAGGACATGAATAGATGGAGAAATATACCAGGTTCATGGATTGGAAGAATCAATATAGTAAAAATGAGTATACTATGCAAAGCAACCTATACATTTAATGCAATCCCTATCAAGCTACTAAGGGTATTTTTCACAGAACTAGAACAAATAATTTCACAATTTGTATGGAAATACAAAAAAAAAGAAAAGAAAAGAAAAACACCTCAAAACATCTCGAATAGCCAAAGCAATCTTGAGAAAGAAGAATGGAACTGAAGGAATCAACCTGCCTGACTTCAAGCTCTACTACAAAGCTGCAGTCATCAAGACAGTATGGTACTGGCACAAAGACAGAGTATAGATCAATGGAATAAAATAAAAAGCCCAGAGATAAATCCATGCACCTATGAACTCCTTATCTTCAATAAAGGAGGCAAGAATATACAATGGAGAAAAGACAATCTCTTTAAAAGTGGTGCTGGAAAGACTGGTCCAACCACTTGTAAAAGAATGAAACTAGAACATTTTCTCACACCATACACAAAAATAAACTCAAAATAGATTAAAGAACTAAATGTAAGACCAGAAACTATAAAACTCCTTGAGGAGAACATAGGCAAAACACTTTCGGACATATATCACAGCAGGATCCTCTATGATCCACCTCCCAGTATACTGGAAATAAAAGCAAAAATAAACAAATGGGACCTAATTAAAATCAAAAGCTTCTGCACAACAAAGGAAACTATAAGTAAGGTGAAAAGACAGCCTTCTGAATGGGAGAAAACAATAGCAAATGAAGCAACTGACAAACAACTAATCTCAAAGATATACAAGCAACTTATGCACCTCAACTCCAGAAAAACAAATGATCCAATCAAAAAATGGGCCAAAGATCTAAACAGGCATTTCTCCAAAGAAGACATACGGATGGCTAACAAACACATGAAAAGATGCTCAACATCACTCATTATCAGAGAAATGCAAATCAAGACCACAATGAGGTACCATTTCACACCAGTCAGAATGGCTGCGATCCAAAAGTCTACAAGCAATAAATGCTGGAGAGGATATGGAGAAAAAGGAACCCTCTTACACTGTTGGTGGGAATGCAAACTAGTACAGCCACTGTGGAGAACAGTGTGGAGATTCCTTTAAAAACTGGAAATAGAACTGCCTTATGACTCAGCAATCTTCCTGCTGGGCATACCCATTGAGGAAATCAGAACTGAAAGAGACACATGTACCCCAATGTTCATCACAGCACTGTTTATAATAACCAGGACATGGAAGCAACCTACATGTCCATCAGCAGATGAATGGATAAGAAAGCAGTGGTACATATACACAATGGAGTATTACTCAGCCATTTAAAAGAATACATTTGAATCAGTTCTAATGAGGTGGATGAAACTGAAGCCTATTATATAGAGTGAAGTAAGCCAGAAAGAAAAACACCAGTACAGTATACTAAGGCATATATATGGAATCTAGAAAGATGGTAATGATAACCTCATATGCAAGACAGCAAAAGAAACACAAATGTATAGAACAGTCATTTGGACTCTTTGGGAGAGGGCGAGGGTGGGATGATTTCGGAGAATGGCATTGAAACATGTATATTATCATCTGTGAAACAGATCACCAGTCCAGGTTCTATGCATGAGACGGTGCTCAGGGCTGGTGCACTGGGATGACTCAAAGGGATGGAATAAGGAGGGAGGTGGGAGGGGGTTTCAGGATGGGGAACACAAGTACACCTGTGGCTGATCCATGTCAATGTATGGCTAAAACCAGTACAATCTAGTAAAGTGATTAGCCTCCAATTAAATAAATTTATATTAAAAAATAAAATAAAGTGCATTAATAAAACTGATTATAAAATATAAGTAACAATAACAATTTACTTATTAAAAATTTGAGGAAGAAAAGACAAGAGAAAAATAGAAAACAACAATATAAAAAGCTTGAGTGCATACTAAGTCACTTCATGTCTGACTCTTTGTGACCCTATTGACCGTAGCCCACAGGGCTCCTCTGTTCACGGGATTCTCCAGGCAGTAATACTTGGGTGGGTTGCTATGCCCTCCTCCAGGGTATCTTCCCAGCCTAGAGATTAACCCATGTCTCCTCTATCTCCTGCACTGGCAGGAAGATTCTTTACCACTAAAACTACCCTGGAAGCCCAATACAAGCTTAAATCCTATCAAATCTAAAAGTGTATTAACTTCAAATAATTCAATTAATCATTAGCCCTCTAAGTAAAAGACAACTACTGTCATATTGCATAAAAAGAAAACCTGGACTGTTTATGGTCCTCAAAATAAAAAGCAAAATGAAACAGAAAAAGACTGAAAATGTATAAAACAAACTTATGGTTGCAGAGGGGCAGGGATAATTAGGGAGTCGAGGTGGTCATGTACACACTGCTATATGTAAAGTGGATAAACAGGAGGACTTATTGTATAGCACATGGAAGTCTGCTTAATGTTAAGTGGCAGCCTAGATTGGAGGGTTAGGGAAGAATAG
Source organism: Madoqua kirkii (assembly GCA_006408675.1). Taxonomy (NCBI): domain Eukaryota; kingdom Metazoa; phylum Chordata; class Mammalia; order Artiodactyla; family Bovidae; genus Madoqua; species Madoqua kirkii. Next base: position 3,502 of record SJYC01069880.1, read on the forward strand.
GTACATGCATATGTATGGCTGAGTCCTTTTGCTCTTCACCTGAAACTATCACAACATTTTTAATTGGATATACCTCAGAAGAGGAAAAAAATTAAATAAACAAAAATACATAAATAGTTTAATACAGAAGGAAATATATCTATGTACCATGCAAACATTAAGCATAAGTAAGTTTAAATAACTATAATATCATACAAACTGGACTTCAGAACAAAGAATGTTACTGGGGAAAATTTATGATCATTAGATTTGACATATCAGGAAGACGTAACTATTCTAAGTATCCGTGAATCCACCAATAGTTTTATAACAGATGATGAAAAATCTGACAAGAAGAAACAGACAACACTTTTCTCCTAGAAATTAAACAATATGTAGAAAATCATGACAGATTAGGAAGATTACAACATTAGTGACCAAATTATCCTTTCTGATATTTGTAGATCAACAAATTCCCAACAACAGCAAAATAGGATACACATCTTTTCAAGGGGATATACTTCAAAGAATTTTATTTTTTCTAATAAATTTTTTGCCCATACATAGGATGTGAGAGTTGTTATTCAATTTTCAAATATTTTTGTATTTTTTAGATATATATTTTTTTATTTCCAATTTAGTTTCCTGTGGTTAGGACTCTGCATAACTCAAATTTGTATTAGGCAGAGAATATAGTCTATGTTGCTGTTTCTAATCTGTGATGGGCCAGGATTTAATAGACAGTATCACAGAGAGCTTTCTTAAGCTTATTAAAATGTTTTATATATTTTTATACTGGTAGTTGCACAAATGTATGCATATAGTCAAACTTGTCAAAGTATGATAGTGAATACATTTAATTGTATAAATTATAACAGTAATTAGGAAAAACAAGACGCAAATTTCCTACCATCATTATTAGTTTAGAGACAATATAATGTCCGTAAGGCATGTTAACAAAACATACACTCTCATATGAATGAATCTAAGCGTATGGAAAGAGTATACTTTCCTACTTTATCAGGGAATGAAAAGTAAGACTCTAAAGAATTACTGTATTACACCCACTGGAATTTCAAAAACAGGTAAAAAGTTTGATCATTTTGAGTGTTATTGAGGAGTTAGAGCACCAGGGACAGTTACTGTAGGAAGTTAAGCTGTAAAGCAGCCTCTGAATATACACTCTTATATCTGGTTGAACATGCACAAGCTGTCAATTATATGTACCAGGCACATGTACAAAAGCGCACTCAGGAACATAACTTTTAATAAAACACTGGAGCTGAAATCCATCCAAAAATCTAATTGACAGACAATGGATGATTATGCTGTAATTTATTTACACAAAAAATTATGATTCAAGAATCAAAATAAACTACAACTGAATATATGAAATTTAGATGTGAAATGTGACTCAAAAATATTGCAAAGGAGTTAATATATGACTTTCATAAATCTTAAAAACAGACTTTTATTATCTATATTTTAAAATACACAGTAAAATATCTTCATTTTTTAAAATCAAGATCTTGTAAGATTATAAGTTAAGCTTAATACATAGAGTTGCAAATTATTTTTTTATAATTAAAAAATACTATTAAAAAACCTATAATTCCTTACCGTCACATTTTCCGTGAAAATTCAATTTTGAAGTTTTGCTTGCCAATCTTCTAACACATTTAAGTATGTGACTAGTGTTATAAAACCAATAAGTGGATTTCAGCAACATGGATGTCCAAGAACATGAAGAGTAACAATTAATGTTACTTTGTAGGAAAGAAAAGAAATCTTCCTTTCTTAAGAACCTAAAAGGGATGAATCATCTTCAAAAAATTAAGTGTGGCACTCAAAATCATGATCCATCATATCTATTTTTTAGACACATTTTTGTTGGGGTTTAATTGATTTATAGTGTTGTGTTACTTTCTGCTAACAGCAAAGTCAATCAGCTATACATATATCTACTCTTTTTTTTTTTTTAATTCCTTTCCCATATAGGTCATTACAGAGTATTGAGTAGGGTTCCATGTGCTATACAGCAGGTCCTTACTATTGTTCAGTTGCTAAATTATGCTGGACTCTTTGTGAGCCCAGAGCAGTATGTATATGTCAACCTCAATGTTCCCCCAATATATTTCTCTGCACCCTTACCCCCAGTAGCCATATATTTTCTACATCTGTGACTCTATTTCTGTTTTGTAAATAAATCCATTTGTACTAATTTTTTTTAGATTTCACATATAAATGATATCAGATATTAGTTTTTCTCTGACTAATTTCACTCAGTATGACAAGCTCTAGATCCACCCACATTGCTACACATGGTGTTATTTCATTCTTTTTATGACTGAGTGATTGTGTGATGCACACACACACACACACACACACACTCTCCCTCTCTTTCTCTCTCTCTCTCTCTCTCACTTCATCTTCTTTATTCCTCTGTGGATGAACATTCAGGTTGCTTCCATGTCCTAGCTATTGTAAATAGTGCTGCAATGAAATTGGGTTACATGCATCTTTTCAAATTATGGTATTCTCTGAGTATATGCCCAGGAGTGGAATTGCTGGATCATGTGGTAGCTTTATTTTTAGTATAAGAAATCTTTATGTTGTTCTTCATAGTGTCTGTACCAATTTACATTTGCAACAGCAGTGTTAAACGGTTTCCTTTTCTCCTCACCCTCTCCAGCATTTATTTGTAGACTTTTTGATGATGGCCATTTTGACTGGTGTGAGTTGATACTTAATTGTAATTTTGATTTGAATCTCTGATAGTTACTGATGTTGAGAATATTTTCGTATGCCTCTTGGCCATCTGTCTTCTTTGGAGAAATGTCTGTTTAGATCTTCTGCTCATTTTCTGATTGGGTTGTTTGTCTTTTTGATATTGTATGAGCTCTTTGTATATTTTGGAAAATAACCCTTTGATTGTTATTTTGTTTGCAAATATTTTCTCCCATTCTGTGCATTGTACTTTCACTTTATTTATAGTTTCCTTTGTTACACAAAAGTTTTTAAATTTAGTTAGGTCCCATTTGTTTATTTTTGTTTTAATTTTTATTATTCTAGGTGGTGAGGTGAAATTGCTCAGTCGTGTCAGACTGTTTGCCACCACCCCGTGGACTATAACCTACTAGGCTCCTCTGTCCATGGGATTCTCCAGGCAAGAGTACTGGAGTGGATTGCCATTTCCTTCTCCAGGGGATCTTCCCGATCCAGTGATCTAACCCAGGTCTCCCACATTGGAGGCAGATGCTTTGACCTCTGAGCCCTCAGGGAAGCCTTGGATCAAAAATGATCTTGCAGGAATTTTTCTGAGAGTAGTCTCCCTGTTTCCTCTAAGGGTTTTATAGTATCCGTCTTACATATAGGTTTTTAACCCATTGTGTGTATGTGTGTGTGTTTATGTGATGTTCATAAGAGTTTTCATTTCATTCTTTTATAGGTAGCTATCTAGTTTTCTCAGCACCACTTAAAGAAGAGACTATATTTTCTCTGTGTATTCTTGCCTCCTTTGTTATATCTTAGGTGACCATAGTTGCATGACATAATCCCTTTAACATAAAGATCCCATTCTATCAAATTCTCTTCAGGTATCTAAGCTGTGAATTATCTCAGTGTCCTTTAAAAAATTCTGTCCACCCACTCCAGTACTCTTGCCTGGAAAATTCCATGGACGGAGGAGCCTGGTGGGCTGCAGTCCATGGGGTCACTGAGAGTTGAACACAACTCAGTGACTTCACTTTCACTTTTCACTTTCATGCATTGGAGAAGGAAATGGCAACCCACTCCAGTGTTCTTGCCTGGTGAATCCCAGGGACAGAGGAGCCTGGTGGGCTGCCGTCTATGGGCTGCACAGAGTCGGACACGACTGAAGTGACTTAACAGCAGCAGCAGTGCACCTAATTAAATATAAATTTATTCATAAGAATATCTTTGAATAAAATAACTATAAAATACTTGCCATGTGTCCTTTTATTGTTATTACTCACATTACTGTAGTGTCTGACGGAACTCTAATTCTTTCAGAAACTCATCACACCAGTAACAAACTCTCCTGCCTATCTTACCATCGTATCTATCTTCATATTTGGTTGAAAAAGCATCCTCTAGTAGACAGTCCATCTTAGTTCCATAACAATAACTGTAAGACAAAAAAAGTAAAAACACTATTTCACACTTGTTATGCGCCTTATTTTATAATCCATATTTTTTAATATGCTTAGTGTATAGCTTTAGCAACTTAGCAGCAGTAGCAACAGTGTATAGCTTTAGGCTTTGCTGAAGCAATTTTAAGAATCTTCAATAACTAATGATATTAACTGTGCTTTTGTGTTGCACAAAAAAACTCATTTTAGTTTCCTTGTAAAATATGTTAGCAATACTAAACTATTGTGCTTATCTTGGACAGTCAAGATTTTTTCATAACAGAACATGCAAGCAAAGGATGACACATACTTTTTCTCTATCCTCTAGGAAGTATGTGTTTTTTTGATACATAAAACATTTCTGCCTCAATATAATCCTTCCAGAATGAAGCAATTATTACTGCCATTAGCATCATGAAGTATGGTATTGTAACTCCATATGAGGAAACTAAATATACCAACTTAAGAGCACTTATCCACTTGATTACTTTGATTGACTATACATAGGCCAATTGCCAAGAAAGAAATTATAAAGCAAAATATTAAATTTGAATCATAATCATAAAAGGAGGAAACACTCAGTTATCCAGTTACCCAGAGGGCAGTTAGGAGTGCACTGCTGGTTTATGGAGCCCCTTAAATATTCTGACAGATCCTTCCCAGCTTCCTAATTATTTAATTAATTCTTTAATAAAAAAATTTTTTTCTTGTATAGCCAATGGCACAGAACAATTTAAATTATCACTGGCATATTTTCCTTGTGCAGAATCACTTCATTGTGTCTAACTCTTTGAGGAAAAAGTTGGGGCAAATGTTGTTACTCAAAGATAAAGAAGGAATTCAGAAATTTAGGTAGTAACTTAGCAAAGAATTTACAAAGAATGTTTACTTATATGAAGTTCAGATGCTGAAACTGAAATAATACTGAAAGGCATTATTTGATGTACAGTGATCCTTGATCATAATAGTATCTCCTTATTTATTTTAAAGATAAAAATCATTCCTTCATAATTCATAGTTACTGCAACACAGGGTTAATGAGCAATAATTTGGAATCCCTGCTATGTAACTGAGTCAATATAAACCTCTCTTAGCTCTCCAAGACATCGTAATATTTTCTATTCAACACTTAAATAACCTCACCAAAAGTGCTTTCCGAATGTGCCTAGCCTGTTGGTCTGAATTTCAGGGATACACAGTTAAGTGCTTTTTTCCTGTACATGGTCTATTCTGAGCAGAAAAGCTATTATAGCTGCCATCTGTTTTGGCTACTCCTCATCTTTTTTTGGCATATAAACAATGCTTTAGTGAACAAGTGAATCATGGACTTATTTAATCCTCTAGACAGTGCTATAAAAACACTGTCACCAGTGAAAATACACACAAATTATGGTTCAGCAACTTTTATTGGGGACCAGTGTTGCAATAGATGTTATCTTTCTCTTGTACTGACACTTCTATTTTATTAATTCTGACCAGATAAACTCCAATTTTTAGAGTAAAATTTCTCCAAGAAACTGCCAGTTATTTAAACCTTTCAGAATTAAATCAAGGGAAAGTGGGAGGAAAAATGTAGCTTCTTTTGAAAAGGATTCATGAAGCATAACTATATTAATTAAAATAATAGACATCAGAACTCACAGTACTTTGATGAATTCAATTCTAAATATATTTATTTAAATTTTAGAAAAATTCCTTTCATCATAATAAAAAATTAAAGATATTGTATTAATTTCTTATGGCTGTTACATAATAATTTATCAAAACCAGAGCAGCTTAAAATGAAGACATTTTTCCTCCCAGTTTTGAGGCCAGAAATCAAGGTGTCATCGGGACTATGCTCCTTCTCAAAGTTCAAGGAGAAATCTCATTCCTTGTCTCCTTAGGATTTGGGGGGCTGGCATAGTAACTGGTTTGTGGATGCATCAATCTCATCTCTTCCTTGATCTGCATGTTTACTTTTCTTCCATCTGAGTCTTTTTTCATCTTCCATTTCTTAAAAGGGTTCCTTCAATTTAGTGTAGGGCTCATCCAGAAGAGTTCATCTCAAGATCCTTAGCTCAATTTTATTAGAAAAGACCTCTTTTTATAAATAAGGTAACATTAACAGGTTTTAGGCACAAGGATGTGGGCATTTCTTTTAGGGGGCTACCATTCAAACTACTACAGATAGTATAATGAAACTATATCATTCCAACAGTCCCTTCTTTAAGGGATCTTCCCGACCAAGGGATGGAACCTGGGTCTGCTGCATTACAGGCAGATTCTATACTAAGTCACTAGGGAAGTCCCAAAAGTTTATGAGAGCAAGACAAATCAAGTTAGAAGGGTGCTATGAAAGAAAATTAAATGCTTATATAATGAATATGCATCATTTGGTTATTTTCTAATTTTAGTCCAGATGAAAAATATCAATTCTTTGGTGCCCAGCTCTCTTTATAGACCAACTCTGACATCCATACTGGAAAAACCATAGCTTTGACTAGATGAAACTTTGTTGCCAAATTAATGTCTCTGCTTTTTAATATGCTGTCTAGGTTGGTTATAGCTTTTCTTCCAAGGTGCAAGCATCTTTTAATTTAATGACTGCAATTACTATCTGCAGTGATTTTGGAGGCCCCCCTCCCCCCAAAAGAAGTCTGTCACTGTTTCTATTGTTTCCCCATCTATTTGCCATGTATGGGACCATGTGATGGGACCAGATGCCATGATCTTAGTTTCTTGAATGTTGAATTTTAAGCCAATTTTTTCATTCTCTTCTTTCACTTTCATCAAGAGACTCTTAGTGCTTCACTTTCTGCCATGAGGGTGGTGTCAGTATCTGAGGTTATTGATATATCTCCTGACAATCTTGATTCCAGACAGTGCCTGGCACCAGACAATTAAATATTTGTTGAAGTATGCAGATAAAATAGAACATTATAAAGTCCAAAATGATTGTATTGACAGTTAAGCACTTTGAAGAGATGATGTATGATGATATATTCAAACAATAACAGATCATATTTTCAGAATATTTGACAGGTGAAAAAGGAGCTCTGCCTAAACTCTCAACTGCTACTGGAGTTGAATAAGGAAAACAGTATTTTTCACAGAACTAGAACAAATAATCTCAAGATTTGTATGGAAATACAAAAAACCGCAAATAGCAAGGGCAGTATTGAGAAAGAAGAATGTTACTAGAGGAATCAACTTGCCTGACTTCAGGCTCTACTACAAAACCACAGTCATTAAGACAGTATGGTACTGGCACAAAGACAGAAATATAGACCAATGGAACAAGATAGAAAGCCCGGAGATAAACCCACACACATATGGACACCTTATCTTCGACAAAGGAGGCAAGAACACACAATGGAGTAAAGACAGTCTCTTTAACAGGTGGTGCTGGAAAAGCTGGTCAACCACGTGCAAAAGAATGGAACTAGACCACTTTCTAACACCACACACAAAAATAAACTCAAAATGGATTAAAGATCTAAACGTAAGACCAGAAACTATAAAACTCCTTGAGGAGAACATAGGCAAAACACTTTCGGACATACATCACAGCAGGATCCTCTATGATCCACCTCCCAGTATACTGGAAATAAAAGCAAAAATAAACAAATGGGACCTAATTAAAATCAAAAGCTTCTGTACAACAAAGGAAACTATAAGTAAGGTGAAAAGACAGCCTTCTGAATGGGAGAAAACAATAGCAAATGAAGCAACTGACAAACAACTAATCTCAAAGATATACAAGCAACTTATGCACCTCAACTCCAGAAAAACAAATGATCCAATCAAAAAATGGGCCAAAGATCTAAACAGGCATTTCTCCAAAGAAGACATACGGATGGCTAACAAACACATGAAAAGATGCTCAACATCACTCATTATCAGAGAAATGCAAATCAAGACCACAATCCTCTGCCTTTTCTAAAACTAGCTTGAACATCTGGAAGTTCACGGTTCACACACTGCTGAGGCCTGGCTTGGAGAATTTTGAGCATTACTTAACTAGCATGTGAGATGAGTGCAATTGTGTGGTAGTTTGAGCATTCTTTGGCATTGGCTTTCTTTGGGATTGGAATGCATACTGACCTTTTCCAGTTCATTTGCCACTGCTGTTTTCGAAATTTGCTGACGTATTGAGTGAAGCATTTTCACAACATCATCTTTCAAGATTTTAAAATAACTCAACAGTAATTTCGTCACTTCCACTAGCTTTGTTCATAGTGATGCTTCTTAAGGCCCAATTGACTTCACATTCCAGGATGTCAGGCTCTAGGTGAGTGTGAGTGATCACACTATTGTGATTATCTGGGTCATGAAAATCTTTCTTGTACAGTTCTTCTGTGTATTCTTGCTACCTCTTCTCAATATCCTCTGCTTCTGTTAGGTCCATACCTTTCCCGTCCTTTATTGAACTCATCTTTGCATGAATTTCCTTTGGTATCTCTAATTTTCTTGAAGAGATCTTTAGTCTTTCCCATACTATTGTTTTCCTCTATTTCTTTGCATTGATCACTAAGGAATGCTTTCTGATCTTTCCTTGCTATTCTTTGGAACTCTACATTCAAATGGGTATATCTTTTCTTTTCTGCTTTGCTTTTCACTTCTCTTTTTCTCATAGCTATTTGTACAGCCTCTTTAGACAGCCATTTTGCTTTTCTTTTTCTTGGGGATGGTCTTGATTCTTGTCTTCTGTCTATTAAAATATATAAATAAGAGGGTAAGCTAAATACATAACAAAATAGTACTCTCTGTAGTAATATTGTTTCTGTATTAATACAAAAGCATCCTTAAAAAGTTTATTAAAATATGAGTTTACATATTGTACAGAAACTTGCTTAGAAAAGAATCTGACTTCTTTAGACAGCCATTTTGCTTTTCTTTTTCTTGGGGATGGTCTTGATTCTTGTCTTCTGTCTATTAAAATATATAAATAAGAGGGTAAGCTAAATACATAACAAAATAGTACTCTCTGTAGTAATATTGTTTCTGTATTAATACAAAAGCATCCTTAAAAAGTTTATTAAAATATGAGTTTACATATTGTACAGAAACTTGCTTAGAAAAGAATCTGACTCATAAAAATTGGTCTTCTCTGGTAGTTCAGTTGGTAAAGAATCCTCCAGCATTGCAGGAGACCCTGATTCAATTCCTGTCTTGGGAAGATGTGATGGAGAAGGAATAGGCTACCCAATACAGTATTCTAGGACTTCCGTTGTGGCTTAGCTGGTGAAGAATCTGCTTGCAATGTGGGAGATCTGGTTTCAATCTCTGGGTTGGGAAGATCCCCTGGAGAAGAAAAAGGCTACCATGACAGAAAAAAATGTAACATAGGTAACCATGCAGAAGCAATGTAACGTAGGTAACCATGAGAGAAACAATAAATAATTTCTGTCATGGTTACCAACATTACTTTTTGTTAGGTATTATCATGTATAAGGGGCTTCCCAGGTGGTGTAATGGTAAAGAATTCACTTGCCAAAACAGGAGACATAGTAGACATGGGTTTGGTCCATGGGTTGAGAAGTTCCTCTGGGAAGGGTATGGCAACCCACTCCAGTATTCTTGTATGGAAAATTCCATGGGCAGAGGAGCCTGTTGGGCTACAGTTCATGGGGTTGCAGAGAGCTGGACAAGAATGAGTACTCACACACACACATGCATCATGTGTGAAAATTGAGGAATTTTCAAGATGTATCATGTTTCACCAAATTATACTAGGTCCTTTAAAAAAAATTACATATCTGAAACAAGCTCTGCCCCCTCAGGAAGAAGTAAAACCTGATCCTGAGATTTATTCATACCACATTCTCCTTGCCTTTTCCAACCTTGCACCCCTTGCTTAAATTATTTCTGTTTTCTTTTTTTTTTTAATATCTTTTCATCCATGACCACCTCAAATCTTACTTCTTTCATTCTGTGGGGAAGTAAATCAGCATTGGAATCAACTCACTTTTTGAAAGATAATTTGCACTTTTGTTCTGGATTTCAAACTGCAATATCTTGAAAAGTACCTCTTTTATTTTATTTAAATATTTAGAGCAACCACAACGCAAATAGTCTTCACTGACCTCCATAATGGTGAAATGTAATTAGAAAAATGATCAGTGTAAGAATTGGAGAAGGTCGTAATGGCCTTGTAATCCAACCTTGCTCTAGTTACCATTTTTAATTAAAATATGTTCCTGATATTATCATTCAATATGGGAGATGAATTACCAGTCTATGTTCAATACGGGATACAGGATGCTTGGGGCCGGTGTATGGGATGAACCGGGGGGATGGGCAGGGAAGGGAGGTGGGAGGGGGCTTTAACATGGGGAGATCGTCTACACCTGTGGCTGATTCATGTCAATGTATGGCAGAACCAATACAGTACTGTGAAATGGAATAAGCATTAAAAAAAAATAAAAAAATAAAAATTAAAAAAAAAAAAGGAAAACATAGAGAAGATGGGTATGAAACCCACAGCAAAATTTCTTTCTTTTGGGGTAGGTTACAACCAAGATCAATTTGTAGAAATGGATTTTCTAGAAACAATGGAAATTGGCAATTTCACTTAATACTGTCATTGAAAGAAAATCTTATTTTATTAGAGTAATAGAAGGCAATAAAATGTGACTTCCCTCTTCTCCCATTTATTAATGAATTAGAATGCACAAAACCCTTTTAATAATTGACATAAAATGGCTCATAAACATAATTTACATCTTCCTTGCCAGCATTTTAATTTTACAAAACTAGCATTTTGTTAAAATTATTGTACATTAAAATGAGTTTTATCCTGCTATTTGGAAAAGAAGTGTGATGACAGATTATAAAAAGATAAGCATGGTGGTAGAGAATGCAGTTCAGGATTTGGCCCACACAGGGTGAGAAGTTTTTCTTGGAAGAAAAGATATAAAATGAGATCAGCTATATATTTTGGGTTTGGAAATATATGATAATTTTTAAGTTTTATATATTTAATTTCCAGGGATCTTTATTTGAAACTTTGAATAGTTAAAAATCTCTGTGTAAAGAAAAAAGAAAAGAGAGCATGAATCAAAACTTGAAATGTAGGTTAGTCTCTGAAACATTGAAGAAAATGCTGAATTTGGCAAATATGCAAATGTGTTCCTGGCAATGATAATGTATAGTTTTATCATCTACTACTCGATCCTCCAGTGGATAATTAAGCCAGTGCCCTCTCCAAACAGTTTATCCTAAGTACACATAATAATATCACTAATTACAATATCCCATTAATGTCTTCACTTTATTTCAAAGCTCAGTTATTTTTCTAGACAGGTGAACTAAAACGCGCCTTTTATTAACTACATTTTGAATCATATCCAATAGTAATTCATAATCATTCTATGCCATTTCTAGCTTTGAACTTACTCCATATGCTTAAGACAAAAACTACTCCCTTACTCTTTGCTTGTTTTCTATTACAAATTTTGTAACTTTGCCAAATAGTCTTAGATGCTTAAATCTTTTGACAGGTTTTGTTTATGTATAATTTAGATTAGAAAATACTGTTTCTTCCACTCCAACTGTCTTTAATGCATGTATATTATGAAATAAATTTATAGACCTTTTCTTCAGTTAGATATTTTATGCAATTATTAGAATTTTGTGTGAGGTTAGCTTAACCTGTTAAAATCTAAGATTGGAAAAAAATAATTGGTAGCAAGTCTATAGGATACTGCAGAGAAGTAGATGACAACCTACTCCAGTATGCTTGCCTGGTGAATTCCAAGGGGAGAGGAGCCTGGCAGGCTGCAGCCCATGGGGTCACAAAGAGTTGAACATGAACAAAGCGACTGAGCACACGTGCGTAGGATACTGGGTTAACAGAATCTAATCTATGAGGAAGGAAAAGGAGGAAGAAAATGAGCACTGAAGAGAAATAAAAAGACCAAAGATAAACTACATTCAGCTTTGTCTTGCCTTGACTTGCCCCCAACATTTAAACCTTATATACATAATAATATATTATTAATTTTAATAACTTGCTTTAAAAATGAAATTTTTTAAAGATCTAAGGCATGTTAGTATAACTTTGCGGGGGATATCTTGCACTGAATCTTACCCTCCGAATGGGGACTGGTTACGGACTTTGGTAGCAATGATTCTGAGATGAGGAGGCACAGGACACTCTTGGCTTATACCAAGGCGTTTTTCATAACTTAACTCACTTCAGACTCATCAGACTAATTACCCTTGGATTTCCTTGATTTCAGTTTATTCATTTTAAAAAGTAAATGATTGCTTTGGAATACATTATCTGGCATTCATCCCTCCAATCATAAGCCCAAATACTGGTGGGAGGTTGGCGACCCTGAAGTGAAAGTGTGGAACTGACTGTTTAAGGGCCGCCCTGTCTGTCCTGACACTGCCTCCTGCAGGAACTTAGGCCCAGTCTGTCAGCACAGGACTGGGAACACACACCCGGGTTCAGGGACCGTCGGGAATACATTTCTGTTAGAATAGAAATGAAATTTACCAGATGCCACTGGGAAATAAGTTTTTTGTTTGTTTATTTTTTGTTTATTTGGTTTCTTAACACTTCCTCTAGATACATATAATGATTATAATACACATTTCTTTATTAATCTCTTGCATAGTATTTCCCTGTTTATTGGACAGTGAGACTATTCTAAAATAAAGCATAAACAAAAGAAAGCAATCAACTTCAGTATTAGCTATCCAGTTATAATCCCTATACATATCTTACACTTGCTGAGTAAAATGCAATCACAGATTATCCCCTACCCCTTGAATCTCTCTGTTTGACTGACATCTTTTGGAATTGGTTGAATAGTTCCAGCTGAAAATACAGATTTACATCATATCTAAAGAGTGAGTAATCAACTTTTGGAACTTTGTTGCATATTTCACTTATGAAATTGAAATGTACAGCCAGTGCTATTTTACGAAGTGGATGCAAGCCACATGTCCCATTCAGACAAAATTGTCTTTTGCTATCAAAACTGTCCCCACCAAGCTACTCAGATAGCAAGAATTAAAGCT
>SJYC01069881.1:0-13964 GCA_006408675.1 Madoqua kirkii
GAATCTTTTCAGATTTAACTTGCTTTATCAATTTCCTCATGCAGGAAAAAAATTCCTAGCATTTTTGCCAAATAATCTGAATATTTTGTTCATGTGCATTGTTACCTTCTAAAAAGGATTAAAGGCATCTCCTTATCACACCAAAATTTTGGTTTTTCATATTTCTTATACATTTTTATCACAATTTCCAAAAATCTGAGAAAACCAGTTGTCATTTAGTGATTTTTCATTTGAGACCTGGTCATTTACTTCCCTGCAGGAAGCATGTGGTGTTGTTTAACCATGACTGATATTTCTAGCATCACCAGAAATAGAATTCTGTCTTTTTTAGTCTCAAATAACTAGATTCTCATCCTCCGATTACATCACAGATTCCCAAATTTAATTCATATCCCATGTCATGCCCAGTCTGCAAGTCCTCTCAGTGTACCTCTGGAACTCCTGAAGTGTCTTCAAGGTATGTTGCAGATCCTCAAAATTTTCTCTGAACCACACTTGAACTTATTCCTGTAATAGATCTAGGTTGTCGTGGTTTACCAATTCCACTACACCCTTGCAGATGGCTAATCTTTCCACTTTCGATAGGTGATTCTTCTTACACTTAATGCCTACTTTTAGTCTACTGTGTCCCTCATAGATACGCATAGCCACACTGCCTCAGCTCCACTGAAATTCAGATAAGACCATACACACCCCGATCATCACTCTGTGTGCCATCTTTCTGGTCAGTTCTCCTTGTTCGTGGATAATTTTAGTATCTGCTTTACTGACATCTATCTATCACTGTCCCAGTCAACGTTTTTCAAATTGCATTACATTTGAAGAATCCATCCAACATCCTGTCTACTCGGTTCCTTGTCTTTACTTTTATTGATTTTTTCCCTCCATCTTATACTCCTAAGATGATGACCTAAAACTTGTCATTATAATAAATGCAACAGATTCCAAATCTCTATTTCAATTATCCTATCCTTGGAGCACTACCTGCAATATTTAAAACATTCTTTCTAGAACTGAAGTTAATTAATAATCCTATTCTCCTAGGTGAATATTTCACCTAGATTATTTTTTTTCTCTCCTTAAACTTTCAAAATCCACCTTCTTCTCAACCAGTAATCTTCCGCTGTCAGTGCCCTGAAGCCAACAATCGCTAGGGATATTTGGTATTTTTGTAATTTACAGAGTGATCAAAATTTGTCTGTGCTTAAACAAGATTATGAGGCAACATTTGTTTTATGTATTTCAGTCTCACTTCACCGTGGTTCTAGAGTGATAATCCCACCCATACATGCCCTTTATTAGCTTAGACTAGTTATAAATAACTGTGCATATGAGATAAATTTACTCTGAAAACTTGGCATTAGAAAAAGTTGACAATATGGCTACTAAAGGTGGCATTCACTTGGTAAAATCACAAGTTAAAGGTTATCCAATTTTGAGCTAGCATCCCCATATTTTTCATAATCACAATTTTAAATGCCCATGTAATGTGCATTTTTATTTTTTTCAAGGAATTATACTTTTGACATTAATTGGACCTTGTTTGCTAAGTAGAATTGGACCTTATGACATAGATATAATTCTGTCTAAGTTCTGAGATTAGTTGCTCAACTGAAAAAACCTGGTACTGTATACTGAAGTGGAATGAGGGTGAGATAATACTCTGAAGTGAGAATTAATCTCACTTTGAAGTTCTGACCTTATGCTACTGCCAGTGTTAGTTACCTTGATTTGTGCTCTGTTAAAGGTTATCCAATTTTGAGCTAGCATCCCCATATTTTTCATAATCACAATTTTAAATGCCCATGTAATGTGCATTTTTATTTTTTTCAAGGAATTATACTTTTGACATTAATTGGACCTTGTTTGCTAAGTAGAATTGGACCTTATGACATAGATATAATTCTGTCTAAGTTCTGAGATTAGTTGCTCAACTGAAAAAACCTGGTACTGTATACTGAAGTGGAATGAGGGTGAGATTATACTCTGAAGTGAGAATTAATCTCACTTTGAAGTTCTGACCTTATGCTACTCCCAGTGTTAGTTACCTTGATTTGTGCTCTCAGAAATACACATAAAGACTCAATTCCTTTTTAACTTCGCTGACTTCTTTTCAGTATGTATTAAGGTATAATTTGCATACAATAAAATCTAATTTCTTGAGTAAAGTTTGAACTCTGATAACTGAATACAGTTGTACAACTTCCACCACAGTCAAGATATAGAAAACGCCCATCACCAGTATGATCTTTTCTAACAGTATTTCTGTGACATTGCTTACGTTCAATAAGAGAACATCTTGACATAACTCTGAATGTCAGGTCAGCTCCTCGCAACACTGAGCGCTTGCTGTTCTTATTAGCTGATTCTGCATATCAGGGGGCTCTTTCTCATTTCTCCATTAAATAAGAACAACATGTTAGTCAGAAGAGAACTACTACATCTTCCAGTACCAAATATAAATGTATAATTTTGAAATAAATGCATATTCAGCTAGTTTCTGCTACATAGATAAAACAGCATTATCCATTTATGATGCAAGCCTTTCTCCCTGTGTGTTGAATTCTACCCCGTATCACTCAGTCAAGAAACTTCCTCCGACAGTTTTCTTTTCTCTCCTCTGTTTACAAAATCTTTTATTTCTTTGTGAAGTATGATTGATGTAATATTACACTTGTTTCAGGTGCACACTGTTTTGATTTGATACCTGTATGTACTACAAACTGGTCTCCATAATAAATATGTCAAAACTACAGAAACTTTTTTCTTTTATGATGAAAGTTTTAAGATTCACTCTTTCAAAAATGCAATACAATATTCTTGGCGCCTTGTTAGGTGCCACCATGATATACATCTCCACATTTTTTTTTCTTTTTTTAAGTTTCTATTTATTTATTTAACCTTACAATACTGTGTTGGTTTTGCCATACATCAACATGAATCCGCCATGGATGTACACATGTTCCCAATCCTGAACCCTCCTCCCTCCTCTCTCCCCATACCATCCCTCTGGGTCATCCCAATGCACCAGCCCCAAGCTTCCTGTATCGTGCATAGAACCTGGGCAGGCGATTCATTTCTTATATGATATTATACATGTTTCAATGCCATTCTCCCAAATCATGCCAAGTTTACCTCTCGACTCCTTAGCCCAGTTTCCCACCTCCCAACCCCCTTCCCTCTGGCAGTTACCAACCTGTTCTCTGCATCTTCTAATTTACTTTTACTTGTTTATTTGTTCTTTGGATTCTACATCTAACTGAAATGACACAGGAATTATCTTTTGCTGTCTAACTTACTTCACTTAGACTAATAGCCTCAAAGTCCACCCATGTCGTCACAGATGGCAGGCTTGCCTTCTTTTTTATTCAGCTGAGCTTTCTAATGTATATATTTACCACGTATTTTTTAACCCATCCATCTATCCACGGACACTTAGATTGCTTCCTTATCTTGGCTTTCATAACTAATATTGTAACAAGCAAACGGGTGCATACACCTTTGAAATCAAGTGCTTTCATCTTCTTCAGATAAATACTAGGTGTGGAATTGCTGAAATGTATGGCATATTTTTTCAATTTTCTGAGGAAACGTCATGTTTGTTTGTTTGTTTTCCTATAATGGTTGCCAATTTATAGTATTCCCAGCCGTGGAGAAGGGTTCCCTTTTCTCCATATTCTTCCTGACAGTTGTTCATTCTTGTCTTTTTGATGATAGCTATTCTGCAGATATGAAACAGTATCTCATTGTGGTTTTGATTTCCATTTGTTGAGCATTATTTCACATGTCTGTTGACCATCTGTATATCTATTTTGGAAAAAAATATGTCTATTCTGTGTTCTAAAACATTTCCTCTACCCTGCATCACTCCTATAAGCATACAGATAATTCACATTATCCCCTACCTTAAAAGTGAAGATAAAAGAACAGCTTTCTCTTGATCTTCATTCTCCTCCAAATTTTATAGCTGTTTAATATGCTTTCCTCACTTCAAATGAGATTGCTTAAATACTATACGTGTTCAGAATCATGATATCTTATCCTAGTCTCCTGAAATCTCATCTAATTGTTCCCTGTGTTCGCCAGCAGCAGCTACCATCCAGGTTACTAATTCCACCATAACGTCAAAACTCTGGGTTAGTTCTCAGCCCTCATTTTTCTCAAGATCAGCAGCGTTTGACATGATTGCTTTCTGATTTTTGAAGCATCACTTTTATTAAACTTTAGCTGCACATTGGCTTTTTCCTCTGTCCTTAATCTCTTTTGATGGCTCGCTACTTGTTAATGTATGTTTTGAAGAGTAACCTCAGATTGTGCCCCGTCACAAATTTTCTTCTCTTTTTACAGTGATTCTTTGAGTGATCATCATTTATAGAGAAATAATTATTTCCATCCCAGACCCTTCTCTTGAATTTTAGATATTTATATCTACCCAGTGTATCAAATGTGGCCTGCCTCAAGCTGGTTTTTTTTTTTTTATTCTGCTCTTCTGTAGTCTATTATCTGTATCTGTTAGTATCCTAGGAATCTGTTCAACTCAGGTGCCATTTCTTCCTGGGATGATACAAATTATATTTCACAGATTCTCTTGCCAGATGCCTTCCTGGAAGGCACTGCTAAAGTGAGACTCTGGCAGGAGATTGGAAGATGGCAAGAATTACAAGATGCTTTTACGGCTTCTGAGTGTCTCTAACAGTGGTTGTCCCAGCTGTGCTTGTGGAAGTGGCATTTGTGAGGAAAATAAAAGAGGGAGTAGCAGGAGAGAGCAACAGGAGTATGGCAGCAAGACTTAGGGGGGCAGCAGCTGTGCGCAAAGGGGGTGCGGTGAGCGCTTGGCGCCCTGCTTAGCCGATCAAGCAGCCAGCACAACTCCAGCTGGGAAAAGCGACCCCGGGTGCGAAGCAGCATCCTTCTACCTTTGCTGCCCCAGTTCTGAGTAACCGTGTCTTCCAGTAGTTGTTCACTATTTACTAAACTTGCTGATCCCCTGTGGTTTCCTCAGTCCTTGAATCACATTTTTTGAGACACAAATGATCTGAACTACCTTCCTTTATATTCCTTGAGTAACTTGTCTGCATGGTTGAAGACTGACTGATAAAAATATTGGAGCCAGAAGCACTCTGAGGAAACAGGTCTTTGGGGATGTTAGCTAATGTAGTTAAGGTTGAAAAAAGTGATGATATCGCATTTTATTATTACTTTTTATTATCACTTTTTATTTATTAGTGGGAAATAGACCAGAAGATAAATTGACATTACTCAGAAATCAGTGAAGTGACTTAAGGTTTTGGTCTTCCTTGTTTGGAAGAGTAAATGATCTTCCTCTGGAAAAAGGATAGCTCCATCCTATTAGGAAGAAACTTGGTTATTCTCTCCCACTGAAAA
Source organism: Madoqua kirkii (assembly GCA_006408675.1). Taxonomy (NCBI): domain Eukaryota; kingdom Metazoa; phylum Chordata; class Mammalia; order Artiodactyla; family Bovidae; genus Madoqua; species Madoqua kirkii. Next base: position 5,386 of record SJYC01069881.1, read on the forward strand.
ACCAACATAGTGGACAGTGCCAAATAGTCTCTTGTCTCTTATGGCCAAACCCACCCTTCCATAATTCATTTTAACTTCAAGTTAGAAAATATAAATTACATTTTCTATCTGCTTTACCAGCTGGTTTTCCCATTGCATTCTTTTAATGGAAGACCTAGGTTAAAAATCTCAATGCAAGAAGAAAGGAAGAAACAATCCATTTCACCAACTTCAGTTCAGTTCAGTCGCTCAGTCGTGTCCCACATTTTGTGACCCCATGGACTGAAGCACGCCAGGCTTACCTATCTAGCGCCGTATCCTGGAGCTTGCTCAAACTCATGTCCATCAAGTCGGTGATACCATCCAGCCATCTCATCCTCTGTTGTCCCTTTCTCCTCCCACCTTTAGTCTTTCCCAGCATCAGGGTCTTTTCCAATGTGTCAGTTCTTCGTATCAGATGGCCAAAGTATTGGTGTTTCAGCTTCAGCATCATCCAATGAATATTCAAGGCTGATTTCCCTTAGGATTGACAGGTTTGAACTTCCTGCAGTCCAAGAGACTCTCAAGAGTCTTTTCCAACATCACAGTTCAAAAGCATCAGTTCTTCAGCACTCAGCTTTCTTTACAGTCCAACTATCACATCCATACATGATCACTGGAAAAACCATAGCTTTGGAGACAGATCTTTGTCCATCCAACAAAGGTTCATTTTTCCAAATTGCTAACTAATCTTTCAGCAGTTATAAATTATCAGTCAGGAAGTGATAGTTTAAACTGTCATAATAAAGAACTCCAGCATTTCACTGGTATATTTATTATTTAGACTACATATCTACCATTGGGTAATCATGGGTTACTGTTTTGTGTCTCTCTAAACTAGATATGCAAAGGCATAATGCACCCACCATCTGGAACATTGTTAGCTACTGAGGCATTGGTAAAGAAGAGCTCCTTTTTTGACATTTTATTAGCCTAAGGATGTCATTTGGCCATGCCTATTTCCAAAATTGTTAAGAATCTGGATATAATTTATGGACAGTATTAATAAGCATGACACTAACCTTCTACCTTTGCCATTGGACTGGAAAAGTTCAGTTTTTATTCCAATCCCAAAGAAAGGCAATGCCAAAGAATGCTCAAACTACTGCACAATTGCAGTGATGTCACATGATAGCAACGTAATGCACAAAATCTTACCAACTAGGCTTCAACAGTACATAAGTTGAGAATTCCAGATAGACAAGTTGGATTTAGAAAAGGCTGAGGAACCAGAGATCAAATTGCCAACATCCATCAGATCATCAAAAAATAGAGGGGATTCAAAAAAAAATCTCCTTCATTGACTATGCTAAAGCCTTTCACTGTGTAGACCACAAGAAACTGTGAAAAGTTCTTAAAGAGATGGACCACGTGACCTTATCCTGATATAAGGTCAAGATTAAACAACAGAATGGTTCCAAATGGAAAAGGAGTACATCAAGGCTGTATATTGTCACTCTACTTATCCAACTTTCATGCAGTGTATGTCATGTAAAATCTTGGGCTGGATGAAGCACAAGCTGGAATCAAAATTTCCAGGAGAAATATCAATAACCTCAGATACACAGATGACACCAACCTCATGGCAGAAAATGAAGAGGAACTAGAGCCTCTTGATGAAAGCAAATGAGGAGAGTGAAAACACTGGATTAAAACCCAACATTCAAAAAACAAAGATCATGGCATCAGGTCCCATCACTTCATGGCAAATAGATGGGGAAACAGTAGGAAGAGTGACAGGCCTTAATTTTTTGGGCTCCAAAATCACTATAGATGGTGACTGCAGCCATGAAATTAAAAGTTGCTTGCTCCTTAGGGAAAAAAAAAGCCCTGACAAAACTAACAGCATATTAAAAAGCAGAGACATTACTTTGCCAACGAAAGTACATATAGCCAATGCTGTGGTTTTTCCCATAGTCATGTATGGATGTGATTATTGGACCATAAAGAAGGCTGAGTGCTGAAGAATTGATGCTTTTGAACTGTGGTGTTGGAGAAGACTCTTGAGAGTCCCTTGGACTGCAAGGAGATCCAACCAGTCCATCCTAAAGGAGATCAGTCCTGAATATTCACTGGAAGGACTAATGCTGAAGCTGAGGCTCCAATATTTGGCCGCCTGAGGAGAAGAATTGACTCACTGGAAAGACCCTGATGCTGGGAAAGACTGAAGACAGGAGGAGAAGGGGATGACAGAGAGTGAGATGCCATCACCAAGGCAATGGACATGAGTTTGAGAAAACTCCAGGAGATGGCCAATGACAGGGCAGCCTGGCATGATGCTGTCCATGGGGTTGCAAAATGTTGGACACACCTGAGTGACTGAGTGACAACAACAAGTCCTCCACCATATGAACATGTATTTCCCACCCCTTTGTAAACAATTGCCAGTATTAACATCTCTGTAAAGAAACAAAAAAAAAAAAAAGAAGAAGAAGAAACAAAGAAAGAGAAGAAACAGAACTTCGAGAGTGTTTGCAGCTTTTGTACCTATATTTAATGTAAGCATCATTTAAAATCAGTTTTTTCCTTTACCATTTCTCATTGAAATAAATTAATCCTCTATTTTTCCAGTTTTTTTTTTTTTTTAAGCAAAAGGTTTTATCTTTTTCTCTTGGCATTGCGTCACATATCCAGTGTATCAGGAATGCTGGCCTCCAACTTTGGCATATTTGCCAAACGAGACATTTCTAGCACTCCCGTGCCACCATAGTGGTCCAAGTAACCATCACATTTTCTCAATTACAAAGAAAAGCTTCATAATTTCGTTTCTGCTTTCACTCTTTTTGTGCCACAGTCCTGTTAGCTCCTTTGATTTGTAAGTCAGAGTTTATCTCCTAACCAACTTTATCTGATGTGTGTGTGCATTTTTTTTTTTTTTTTTAAGCAAAAGGTTTTATCTTTTTCTCTTGGCATTGCGTCACATATCCAGTGTATCAGGAATGCTGGCCTCCAACTTTGGCATATTTGCCAAACGAGACATTTCTAGCACTCCCGTGCCACCATAGTGGTCCAAGTAACCATCACATTTTCTCAATTACAAAGAAAAGCTTCATAATTTCGTTTCTGCTTTCACTCTTTTTGTGCCACAGTCCTGTTAGCTCCTTTGATTTGTAAGTCAGAGTTTATCTCCTAACCAACTTTATCTGATGTGTGTGTGCATATGATAAGTCATTTCAGTTGTGTCCGACTCTGTGACCCATGGACCGTGACTGCCAGACTCCTCTGTCCATGGGATGCTCCAAGCAAGAATACTGGAGCGAGTTACCATTCCCTCCTTCAAGGGATCTTCCCGACCTGGAGATGAAAGCTGCATCTCTTACATCTCCTGCCTTAGCAGTCAGGGGCTTTACCACTAGCGCCACCTTCATCTGATGGCGTCTTTTCCAATGTGAGGAAAAATTTCAAAGACGTTATCTAGCTTGCTCTACAAAATCTGATCCTTAACTGCTTGATGGCATCCCCTGTTTTAGTCTTTTTAAAGCTGGCCTTACACTTTCCCCTCCTCCAGTCTTTGCTGTTCTATTCTCCTCTGTGTAAAATATTCTTCAACAGATACACCATAACTCACTCTTTCCTTTGACTAGGCCCTCTGTTCAAATATCAGCTCTTCTTGTTCAATTGATTTATCTGAAAGGAAACTCTCAATATTCTATACCCATACCATAACTGATTTGAATTCAAGGCAATTTTTATATTTTAAATAATTGTTTATTTGGGCATTATTTGCCTCACTAAATATCATGTATATGGTATGAAAGCAATAAGCTTCCCTGTTTTGTTTGCCTGGAGAATGATATATGCTTCATAATTTATTGAATGGATGATTTATTTAGGTAAATAAAGCAATGTTATATGATGGTGGTTGGTACCGTCTGATATCTTTGTTTACAAAAAAGTGCTTAGTACATCACAGAGCTGCTGTTATGAGGTCAAAGATTCTTTTCCCTTCTGTAGTGTCTCTGGATGCTGCATCTCTTAGTTTGGGTGGCTACCCTAGTGTTTTAAATAATTGTTTATTTGGGCATTATTTGCCTCACTAAATATCATGTATATGGTATGAAAGCAATAAGCTTCCCTGTTTTGTTTGCCTGGAGAATGATATATGCTTCATAATTTATTGAATGGATGATTTATTTAGGTAAATAAAGCAATGTTATATGATGGTGGTTGGTACCGTCTGATATCTTTGTTTACAAAAAAGTGCTTAGTACATCACAGAGCTGCTGTTATGAGGTCAAAGATTCTTTTCCCTTCTGTAGTGTCTCTGGATGCTGCATCTCTCAGTTTGGGTGGCTACCCTAGTGATAAATTCAACTGTATCGGTATAGGGAAGAAGGCAGTCAGACAGGTACATATATATGTGCATGACAGCCAGTTATTTCTGTCCTCTTTCATGTCTTTCTGTCTTTTCTCACTCTGTTTCATATCAAACTGCATTGATGCCATACTTTTATTCTCTGTAAGCTGTCCTTTAGGTCTAGTGCTGTGTATTTCTGTGTATTTGTGTTGTTGCTGTTCAGTTGCCAAGTTGTGTCTGACTCCTGCGACTTTGATGAACTAAGGCATTCCAGACTTCCCTGCCCTTCACTATCTCCTAGAGTTTCCTCTAACCCATGTCCATTGAGTCGGTGATGCCATCCAACCAGCTCATCCTCTGTTGTCCCCTTCTTTTCTTGCCCAGAATCTTTTCCAATGAATCAGCTCTTCACATCAGGTGGCCAAAGTATTGGAGCTTCGGCTTTAGCACCAATCCTTCCAGTGAATACTGAGGGTTGATTTCCTGTAGGATTGATTAGTTTGATCTCCTTGTGTCTGATGTGTAATTCTTCTAAAATTGTTCTTCTTCAGGTTTGCTTTGACTATTTTTGGCTCCATGAACTTCCATTTATTTTGTAAAATCAACTTAAAACATTTTATGGAAAAAAGTGCTTATATTTTGGATGAGATAAGGTTGAAAATATAATTTTTGGTAGAACTATCATATTTAAAATATTGATTTCAAACTACAAATATGGCACATTACCCCATTTTTATCTTTCACGAGACTTATTCCTATTTCAACATCTTTGTTGAATAACTTAGTCAATTCTAAAGCCTCAATTTAGAGTATTTAGGATAATCTTCCTAGACAGTTATTTCATCAAAAGTTATGATACTACTTTTATTACCTTATTAATGTTCCTTTTTGTGTTATTATATTATGCTGTCTGGTAACTTCAGAATGCTGAATAGAGATGGAAATAGAAGATGGCATCATTATATCACTTTAAATTTCCAGAAGGAAGGTTACAATATTTTAACACTATGCATGATGATGGAAAGACTTCCCTGGTAGCTGAGCTGGTAAAGAATCCAGCTGCAATGCAGGAGACCTCAGTCCGATCCCTGGGTCAGGAAGATCCACTGGTGAAGGGATAGGCTACCCACTCTAGGATTCTTGCCTGGAGAATTCCATGGAGAGAGGAGCATGGGAGACTACAGTCCATGGGGGTCACAAAAGGTCAGATACTATGGACCAACTTTCACTTTCATTCTAGGAAGAGGGCAGCAGCAACTTTGGGGAGAAATTTCTCAATCATGTTAATTCATGTTCAGTCATTAAAAGTCTTCCTGTAAAAGATTTGTTTATGTTAAAGGATAATAACAATAGAAAAGGTCTCAGAGACATTTCAGGGTAAAGGTCTATCCCTCACCTCCTCGCAAAACATTTGCATTTTTCTGTAAGAAAGTTTTGGTGTGAGAAGCGTAGTGTCTTTCTTGAGAGGTAATTGTGATCAGGTTTACAACAGTCCTTTAAAAGGGGAAGGAGGCATCATAAGCTGAGTGTCCCTGAGCTATGACTTTGATGCACTATGTACACAGGGTCCACCTGGTCTGCTTTAATATCGCCTTCATGGAATTTAAAAGCAAGGGAAGCTGATGTGAAAAACCATGTCTGTAAATAATAAATTATCCAAATCTGGTTGGGCTTATTGTCTCCTTACTACATGAAAATATGGCAGAACAGTTTATCAATAGACACCATGGGAAATATTTGGTCACTTGATAACCCTATTACTAAAGGGTTAACTCTATTAACAATCCTGCCCTTCTTCCTGTCAGTTCTAGTGGTAAGAAGAAGCAAATCTTGAAGGTATCTGTTCTGTTATTAATAATTTCGATTAAAATGAATACACTGTTCTCTCATTTCATATACTGAAGCTATGTTTGCTTATACTTTATTTGGTGAATATTTTAGCTCACACAGTTACATAATACAATTTACTGTTTAGTCAAGTACTATTCAATACTATGGTTATTACTTTCTCTCTCTGTGTTTTTTTTTTTTTTTTTAATAGCTCTCATTTCAGTTCAGTAGCTCAGTTGCATCTGACTCTTTGCAACCCCATAGACTGCAGCATGACAGGCTTCCCTGTCCATTGCCAAGTCCTGGAGCTTACTCAAAAACTCATGTCCATTGATTCAGTAATGCCATCCAGCCATCTCATCTTCTGTTGTCCCCTTCTCCTCCCGCCTTCTCAGCATCTGGGTCTTTTCCAGTGAGTCAGTTCTTCCCATCAGGGGCCAAAGTATTGGAGCTTCTGCTTCAGCATTAATCCTCCCAATGAACACCCAGGACTAATCTCCTTTAGGATAGACTGGCTGGATCTCCTTGCAATCCAAGGGACTCTCAAGAGTCTTCTCCAACACCACAGTTCAAAATCATCAGTTCTTTGATGCTCAACTTTCTTTATAGTTCAACTCTCACATCCATACATGACCACTGAAAAAGGCATAGCTTTGACTAGATGGACCTTTGTTGACAAAGTAATGTTTTGGGTTTTTAATTCGCTGTCTAGGTTGGTCATGACTTTTCTTCCAAGGAGCAAGGAGCTCTCATTTACCCTTGGAATTAATAATATCCTGTTTCCCTGGTATCTCAGTTGGTAAAGCATCTGCCTGCAATGTGGTAGACCAGAGTGCAATTGCTGGGTCAGGAAGATCCCCTGGAGAAAGAAATGGCAAGTCACTCCAGTATTCTTGCCTGGAAAATCCCACTGATGGAGGAGCCTGGCAGGCTACAGTCCACGGGGTCGCAAAGAATCAGACATGACTGAGTGACTTCACTTTCACTTCACTGTTTTATTACCTTATTACTTTATTACTTTAGTTCCTCCTCCTCTTCCTTCTTTTCTTTCTTTAAATTTGACTCAGTCTCTCCATACCTTCCCATAGCACATTTTACATATTTCCTCAGAGTAAAATAGAAAGAAAATTAATAGATATTTTCCCTACAGATATCCCTCCTAGATTCCTCTGTCTTCATCACAATAGATTAATAGTTCTCTTGATTAACTGTAAAATTGTGTTAACTTATTAATTGCCTTCACATTCCTCTTGTGTTCCCTGTTTTCTTTTTTTTTTCTTTTTTTTTTATTGAAGTATACTTTTTTTTTTTTATTTTTATTTTTTGTTTAATGCTTATTCCATTTCACAGCACTGCATTGGTTCTGCCATACATTGACATGAATCAGCCACAGGTGTGGACGATCTACCCATGTTAAAGCCCCCTTCCACCTCCCTTCCCTGCCCATCCCCCCGGTTCATCCCATACACCGGCCCCAAGCATCCTGTATCCTGTATTGAACATAGACTGGTGCTTCATCTCCCATATGATTGTATACATGTTTCGTTGTCCTTCTCCCAGATCTTCCCACCCTCTCCCTCTCCCTCTGAAGCCAACAGTCCGTTCTATACCTCTGTGTCTCTTATATTGTCTCACTTTCGGGGTCATCATTATTGTCTTCTAAATTCCATATATATGTGTCAGTATACTGTATTGGTGTTTTTCTTTCTGGCTTACTTCACTCTGTATAATCGGCTCCAGTTTCATCCATCTCATTAGAACTGCGTCAAACTTATTCTTTTTGAGGGCTGAGTAATACTCCATTGTGTATATGTACCACAGCTTTCTTATCCATTCATCTGCTGATGGACATCTGGGTTGTTTCCATGTCCTGGCAATTATAAACATTGCTGCAATGAACATTGGGGTACTCATATCCAGTATTTTGCTTAGTCTACCATTGTATATCATTGTATCATTATGTAGTCTATCAACTATATAATCTCTAAAAATCTTTTAAAATCATATTTTGACTCTAAAAAGAATTTTCTTTTTAATAGATGTGCTTAATTTGTTTATGTACAAGGATAAGTGCTAGTAATAAAAAGAAGCACTATTTTAAGAGCTTTAACCTTCACAAAACATATGCAATCATTTACAACGCAAGTCAAGGTGTATTTTATGATTTTTTTGTACATATGAAAAAATTGTGACATAGTAATATATCAAAGGCTATACATTTAAGAAGAAACTGAGATAGATTTCAAACCTTTACAGTAATGCCCTGCAGTCTTACGGTCTTAAACATGTACTATTTTGTTTCTCAAAACAAGCATATTGTCTTTTTTTTGCATATAACTTTTTACTCTGAGACTTTGTTTTCTATTTATTTGTTTTTCATTTTTTCTCCATACATGTGTTTTCTTTTAGTGTTTTTCTCCAGTAAACTGGAGTG